>CAKAOJ020000142.1:777500-1045000 GCA_916701645.2 Sebastolobus alascanus | reverse complement strand
ACTGTAGATGCCAGATACACATTTGTGGCAGGCAGGCAGTGACGCAGAATAACTGAAATTGAATATTGATGTGATGCCAGCACCAAGACAGATTGTCAGACCTGACAGTATTTTCTATTTTTTTTTAAGTTTTAATAAGTAAAGCAAGAGAAAATGTATAACTTTTTATTTTTGATGCACGCACAATGTTATATATAAACTTGACGCTGTAGTCAATAAAGACAATATAGAACTACCAATGAAGCATACTGAGAGGAAATCATTAAATCACAATAAATACTAAAGTAAACTAAAAGTTAAAAACTGAATTAAGTAAACGTGTACAATGGGAGGCAATGCAGCAGAAGTCCATCCATGAACTGTAAACAATGTTATTCTGAATTTCCTGCCTTAGATATGATACTGTCAAGAGGCACACTTTGCATCGACAGTGTTGAGTCCAGCCAAAAATCCAAATCACATGTCGAAGCTAGGGATGCACAAATACCGATACCTGATTGGATATCGGGCCGATACTGACTCAAATAGTTGGATCGGGTATCGGTGACAATGGGGCCGATCTATTAAATTCAATTCTATGTTTATTATATGCATTATATACTGGAAATTTTAATTCCATTTTAAGTTTTGACCAATATGTTGCTGCATTAATACAGTTTACACTTGACTTGTAATTCCTGTTAGTTTTGAAGATTTTTTTGCCAAGTTGCTGGTGTGTGATTTATTATTCTAATAATAAATAATTCACTAAATGCATATCTATGTTTTACAAAGTTAGGAAAGCAATGTTTAAGTCAAGCCTGATGTTGCCTTACACTTAAAAGAATGATCCCAGTCACTTCCACACAGTGAGGCATACAGCTTATTAATTAAACACTGGTATCGGATCGATACTCGGTATCGGCCGATACCCAAAGCTCAGCAATCGCTATCGGTATCAGGACTGGAAAAGTCGCATCGGTGCATCCCTAGTCAAAGCATATTAAAACAGGTACACGAAACATTCTTATGAATCCTAGATTCATCCTTGAGTCCAGGTGGACGTTTGTGCCAAATTTGAAGAAATTCCCTCCAGGTGTTCCTGAGATATTGCGTTCACGAGAACGGGACGTAGGTACGTCCGTCTGTCCGTGATAACATACTGTAATGCCTCCGGCCACGGCTGTCGTCGGCACGGAGACACAAAAAACTTCTAGTCACAAAACAGTGCAGCTGCACAATCCCCAATGTCATTATAGTGGGCTTCTCTGAGCCGTTAACAAAAAAGGAGACTCCTTCAAGAGTTTATTCATGAAAAGTGTGGACTTCTCAGAGCTATTACCTTGGCCAAGCACAATGAATATGCAGGAAGGACTTTGCTATCCTTAATATTTACTGTTGTTGAGTGTTTCTTGACTGCTGGAAAGCAGCCTCTGCATTACTGGTGAATTATTTCAGATCATTTATGTACTTTTCTTCGTTCGAATGGGATAAGTATTGTCAGATGCTGATGAGTCCCAGACCCTTTACAATATTTAGTACTAGTTCTGACAAAACGTGTGTAATGCATTTGGAAAGTCCTGGGGAAGCCAAATTTACCAAATCTTGTAGGGATGAAAGCATCGGTGTCCTTCAAAGTAACTATTAAAAATGTTTTTAGCCTGTTTTTCAGCCTGATATTTGTATTATTTATATCTTATCTAATATTCTGCAATTTTTAATATTCAAAATAAATGCCAATAAACTTACTGATTCTTTTCACAGTTGAAACTGCCCATACCGATCACGGCTACAGTGATCAACCTCTTATATGGATCAAAAAGCCTGGGACAGAATCACTCCGATACAAATGCTGTTTAAATAATTTGCTTATAGTAATCAAGTAGTCTGCTTACAGTGTTCATTTTCATACATGACAATGTATGAAAATTGTTTCTACAACTATGGTGAATGTTTTTTTTGTTTTTTTTACTTTACTCCCATGACACTTTGCCTCGCGGTAACTTGTCTGCTTCCGGCTGGCTACCTGAGGCTGGTGCTGCGTGCACATTGAAATCATGATGGTAAAAGACTTATTTTAAACGTAGTCACCTCGAAGCTTTTGACAGCAGCGGAACTTGGTGTTCCTCAGGCTACCTCGTGTAGTCTTCTCAAACAACGAGAAACAGTCGTGGCTGCTAGTGATGAAGACAGAAAACGAATGCGCACGAGGAAAGCCCGAGCGGTTGAAGCCGCCCTTGAAACAGTTGAAGCCGTGTTTGAAACAGCTGTACTGTATTTTGAAACAGTCAATAAAAGTCAGTAAGTAGCGAAGCTGTCATTAGGCTTACTTTATATTCATGTAATACATATCTAAATGTCAAATAGATATCATAATCATCCGCTTATATTGATCAATTTGACCCGCGCAGACGAGATCACTATAAGAGGTTTCCACTGGAAATAATGAGCCCTGTATCTGTAACCGATTTAAACCATTTATGTGCATTCTGCTCTCGCCTTCCTGTACAATGAAGTAAAAAGAACATTTCTACAAGGATCAACAACATTTTATACTGTAGCATCCTTTACATCCGATACAAAATGCAAAGCATATTCTCAGTTTAATGGCCCGTCTCATAAGAGATTAAACTAAATGCAAGCACAAAGTCAGATGTTACTTGTTATCTTCTTATAGAAGTTCTTCCGCACAGAGTTCTCTCACACTAATGGCCGCTCAAGTACGCTTGACAACCGCCATACTAACGATATGGCTTAGTATGTACAGTGACAGCCTCGACTAATGGCCAGGCATACTGTAACACATGAGAGTGTGTGTGTGTGTGTGTGTGTGTGTGTGTGTGTGTGTGTGTGTGTGTGTGTGTGTTTGTGTGTGTGCGCTACCACCACATCCCATTCTTCATCCTCTCATTACTCTTAAAACCTTTCATTCTTCCTCGCAGAGCAGAATGCTATTTTCAGACTGTATTTCCATATTTCAGATCACTGTGCTACAGATAATATATATTCTTACTGTGTATGTGTGCTAATGCATGTGCATGCATGGGTACGTATGTATCTACGCCATGTGCTGTGCACATAACAACCATGACATATTCACATATCCATTAAAAAACTCACTATTGTGCTCAGTCAGTGATGGCTCCGATTCATTTTTTATCTTTCATCTCATTTCATCTTCTCAGGTTAAGAATATATTTTGTAGTTTGTGTTGTGTTGGGAAATAACTGACACTAGTCTGAGGCTCAATTATGAAACTTGTTGGGAACTCATTTGTACTTGATGCTCTGAGGCTTTAAGTAAGTTCTGCAAACTTTGAATTAAAGTCTAACTTTGAAAGGTTGAGACAAAATGTAAAGGTAGTTTCTGCTTTAAAAGCTGCACATCCTTAAACTGGCTATTGCACCGACTCTGCACTTTGTCCTCGGTCTTGCTGGCACACTATGCAGATAATGAACCGGCTGGATATCCCCAGTGAGAGTCTAATAAATAATAATGGTTACTTAGGCTCTGCCTCTTAACTCCACAGTGTCACATGAGGTTCATCTGTTCCTCTTAAGGGTAGGGTTGGTAGTGTTGTTCCAATACATTCTTTGTTATATTAGTTGAAATTCTCATTACATCCAGACAGCAATCAATAAATCAAATGCTCTGACAAAAAAAAAAAAAAAAATCTGGTATCTGTGGCTGTCGCAGGAATGTAATAATCCCGTCCAATCATTTCATTCGGGCCGAATCAGGCCTACCTGCCTGTCTACCTACCTGCCTGTGCATATTCTGCCGATGCACTCATTGTGCGTCACAGGAGTCTTCCACAAGCTGCTAGCTTGACAGCTGTGAGTACTAACAATGGCCATCTTCGTTGTTTACATTCATAATGATAATTTGGGGGGAGTGGCTTTGGAGGGAGGCCTGAAGCGACTGTCAGTGTTGCCGACTTGGCGACTTTCTCTCTGGATTTAGTGGCTTTTGGAGCTGGTGCTGCTAACGTTAGCTACTTTCATTGGAAAAGAGTCGGCAACACTGGGCCGGGTTTTTAGGTTGGATCATTTTTCAAATCTAGTGTACTCTTGCTAGTTTCTCATCATTACCGATCCTACCTTTAAGTGAAACTTATTGGCAGGCAAGGGATGCTGCAAATTAAAAAATGTGCGCAAATACTGCACAATGAATAGACTCCAAAACTTGTGGTCACAGCTTGGTGTTCCATGAAACTTAACTTACAAATGCTGGGATATCGGTTAGTACTCTATCTGTTAGCGATGTGACGGTGAGGAAATTTTCCCACCGGTTACGTAATAAACTTGTGACAACACCGGTTACAAGAAAAGATGACGGTCAAAGTCTGGCCTCTCCGGTAGAGCTTTCGTTGCGGGGCCGCAGGTTTCCACCCGGCGCTGCTCCGCCGTGGACACCGTCTGTGACCACTACGTCCTCGGCACGGCGATTACCTCATTAACGTTATGGTTCCATTATCGTATTGGGGTTTAAATCTGAAATATTGCCAAATAGGCACTTTTGCTTTTCACTTCAACACCAAATCCTCTGCCATCGTCTTGTCTGTCAACTCTCTCGGCTGTGTGTGTGTGTGAAATCTGACTCCTGCTGCTCTGTGTTGAGACTCTGTACGAAGCAGACACTTTCACATGGATTAATAACACGGCGCTGATACGCGAAAATTAACTAAATGGGTTTTATTTCTGTAAAAAAAAGCAAAACAACGGTGGGGGCGGTAGGTATGTAATGTAAACGGTATAAACACTGTGCAACACCGGTAACACCGACTACCGCGGCAAGCCTACGATCTATAATATCCCTGTAATTACTTTTCCTTTTTTAATTCTTAGGAAATTCACTTTTTACTGCCTGCACAAAAACTTTGTCACCAAATACCCTCCCTAACCTTAACCAGACAATGGTTACCAAACATATTACAAGCATGACATTGAAAAATCTGCCATGTGTGGCACAATATCTTTGTAATTAAGCATTTTTCATGTTTGTGTGTTACTTCATCATATGTTACAAAATAGATTGCTGGTATTTAAATGAAAAGTGAACACAGCATTTGTTTGCTTGTTTCCCTCCCAGAATAGACGATCTATGTCATTCTGTGTCATAAGCACAGCTGGTGTCTCATCATAGAGCTTGATAACCATCTGTCTGATTTTAGTGGTGGAGGTGTCATAAGGCCTTAATGAGGTTTTAGATAGGTCTTCAATACAGATGGAATGACAGAGGGAAACCATATGGGTCCCATTTGCTTCCTATTCACACTTTATAGGCAGCAGTTAGTCTAACAATTTGCTGACAGCTACAGTTTTCTGCTGTGTTTTGTAGTCTTGTATATCTTGCTCTCTCCTTCATTTTATTTTGCCCTTGCCTTACATGCCTCGCCGCGTCTTTCTTGCTCCCTATATTCGTTCTCTGTCCATCATCTTTTGATGCCTACCGCCTGTTCCACCACTTTTTTTTCACCTCACTCTTCTTCCAATGGTTCAAAAACTCCATCCTCCCTTACGTCTATCATATCAACTATAACTCTGGCCCTGTTCAGACCTGGTATTAACATGCGTCCTGAGTGATCGGATCACAAGTGGACAGCTTTAAGTACGTCTGTTCACACCTGGCATTAGAATGCGTCTCCACGTGCGTCTCCAGTGACCACTTGTGATCCGATCTCACTTCCCCGCTCTATATGCAAATAAACACGTAGTAAACACACGGCTAGTAAAGCAGACGTTGTGACGTAGTATTACATGAATGTCAGTAGTAATATCCTACATATTCGTAAATTCGGGTACATTTTATTAACATCACCTCCACGCCGCCGGCACCGCTGCTTTTGCCAGACAACAGCGGGGCACATGGCTCCAGAGAGCCGGGGAAGAGAGAGAACAGGCAGGCAGGCAGGCGGGCGGGCGGACAGACGGTCGTGTGTCAGCTCCGTGCAAAGCAGTGGAACTAAAACACTGACACATCAGTTGAGTAGGCGGTCCTTAATGTGGCCCAGGACACATTCGCGTACACACTGCTAAAAGAATGTGGCCATATGTGGCCCAGACCACCTCTGAATGTGGTCTGAAAGATCCGATCTCAATGCGTCTTGAGTGTGTTCACACCTGTAGTTAGAGCTGTCCACTTGTGATCTGATCACTGAGGACGCATGTTAATACCAGGTGTGAACACGGCCTTTGCAGTCTTGCTTTTTTGTGTAACCTCTCTTTATTTCACAAGTGCTCTATTTGTCTATTTAACATTTCTCTCATTTCACCACCTCTCATGTGGCATTTACACGTACATGTAGACCTGAACAGCTAATCTGATTTTGAGTGGAAGGATTGGATACCAGTTTAGATCTGAACCTCCTAACCCAGACCCTTTTAAGCCTAGATTTACTGTAACTGTCTTCCTGTGACTGATTTATATACAGTGGCAATCAGTGAGCTGTCTGTGGCATCTGGCAGGTTTAGAGTCATGTATAAACACTGACACCCACAGCTGGGTCTCTCCTGAACCACTAGCCATCCAGCAGAGGTCCAGAAGGCCTGGTTGAGTGAGCGCCCAGCCCAGGCCTCCTTACATCTTATTGGGCTTAGCTCTCCACCGTCGTCCCCCTGGCCGCCTGCCTGGCTGACTGTCTGCTTGGCTCCTAAAATCATCACCTGCTACTAAACAGCTGTGCATAACCAAACACACACTAAATACACAGCTGCTGCATAAAATGGGTACGTGCCCACACCTGCATGTGGGTGCACACCCACACACACACACAATGCACTATACACACAGCAGCTGGCCACAGCTGGTGCCCATACCTTGGACAGAGAGATGTACATGTGGGCGTGCACATGCAAACACCGGACACAGCCGCTTACCACATGTGCCTACTTCATCCACATGAGGAGGGGGGGTTGAGGAGAAAGAAAGGGAGATACGGAGAGATTAACGGAGAAACTAAATACAGATATGGAGCAAGATGACAAAAAAACTGCAGAAGATAGAGAGACAGAAAATAAGTATAATAGGATGAAGATGGGAAAAAAATAAATGAAAACTGAGAAAATTGGCAGCAGAAATAAGACTCAAGCCTGATAATAAACATAGACAGTATCAAATTAAAGGACCAGGCCTGGTCACATTTCACTTCCTCTAATCCAATCTAAAAGAGGAAAATAAGTTTTTAATTTGTTTAAATACTGATCTCTATTCTGGGCAGTGTCACAGGTCCGCAGGCATCTGCTGACAAATCCATTATTCTGAGATAAATAAATACAAATGGGATCCAATCTCTCACATGCTGCTGAAGATTTTCAAAAGCAGGTCGATACAAATGAAGTTTGACAGACGGAGCACGTGGCTGATTCTGACACTAGACAGAAAAGGTGCTTCTGAAAGGCTTCATTTATCAAAATTATGTACTGTATAAGTACTGTATAAAAGCTGCTACCCGACTGCTTTCCTTAAAGGGGACATATCATGAAAAACTCACTTTTCAGTGCTTGTGCTCATACATTTGGGTATCCTACCAACCCACAAACTGTGAAATAAGACAACCCAGTCAGTTTGTTGTGGACTGCGTAGATCAGAAAAACCTGTGATTCAACAAGCCATTCAGATTTGCCCCCCCCCCTTCCTATGTCACATGCAGGCTCATTAGAATATATATCGCCCACGGCTTGTGAACTACGTTTGCAAAGGTGCACCATATTTTTCTTGCAAGCCAATCAGAGCAGACTGAGTTTATTCAGTAGGGGGGTCTTGAAGAGACAGACGCTAAAACGGAGCGTTTCAGACAGAGGGTGAATACAGGTATATTCAGACAAACAATATGAGAAAAATTATGTTTTTTGAACATTAAAGCACGTAAACATGTTCTAGTAGAAACCCCAAATACTAGTATGAACCTGAAAACGAGCATAATATGTCCCCTTAAATTGTGTCTGTTTGTGCTACTCTGCTTCCTTGAGCATGACACTAGATTTAAGACTAGAGAGAGAGACAGACAACACATGGAAGAAGACATTATCTCCTTTGTGTATGTGCCAGCTTTTTCCAAGACAGAGAGAAAAAAATTAACAAATCAGTTAAGCTCACTTAAAACAATAAACGCAGTTTGCACTGACCCAAATGGGGATTTTTTTTCTATGTGGTGCTTTTACAACACTTTCCTCACCAGAAACAGGACAGCAGTTGGTGGTTGCTTGTTCAAATAAAACAAGTTTCTTCTTTGGAAACAGTAGTTTGAAAAACAAAAAGCTTTTTCCAGATATTTCAACCACATCAAATTATCATTCATCTGCATAAAGTTTAGTAGATGTCAAATCTTAGCCTAGATCTGTGAAACTGTGTTTATGACAAAACAGTTAAACTGTAAACGCCGGGTTGTGCAGAGCCTATGTTAAATATTTACAGGTTTTTATGCATTTTTAAAATATGGTCTAAAACCGGGCTATATGTAGCCAGTAAATCCTGGTCTGTATCAGAGCTAAAGCGTAGAGGCGATGTTGAAAAGACATGTGTGTATTGTTTTAAGACAGACTTGAAAAAATGTGAACTTGTCTTTTAAGTTCTTACATGTGAAACAAATATTATAACATGTGTGAAATATGATTGTCATTTACTAAATGAAACTGTCATAAGATGCCAGAATAAATTGTAAACAGATGCAGCTGAAGTTGAGATATTTTGGTACAAGCTCTTGTGGCATCCCTTCTCCTACGTAGTTATTTCAACCATAACCAAAATTGTTCTCTAAATTTATCCAAGTATTTTTATTGCCTAACCTTAAAGTTTCCTTGTGAGTATTCTTGTAAACAAGGAAAGGTTATATATAAAATTCAGTGTTTCTTTTGTTTTTGTTAGATTATTTTATGGCCCTTTTGCCTTTATTAGATAGTGACAGTGATAGTTGTGAAAGGGGGAGAGGGAGAGAGGGTAAGACATGCATTAAAGGCCCACGGGTTGGATACAAACCCCATTTTTTAAATATTTTCAATCCTGCATTGTTTACATTGCATACGGTAAGTATGGACTCCACAGAGGTGTGCTCTGGAGTTGTGCGAATGTGCGAGAAATCGTGTGGCTTTTATCCACCGTCACTTGTAAAATGTCTTTTATTTTGAGTCAGGCTGTTTTTGAGGAAGGGCTGTTTCTCAGTTCACTTGTTTTATAACAGCAAGACAGCAGGGAGGTAACAATAACCAGGACTTCACAGCAAGAGAGGAAGAGAAGGCAAGAGAGAAAAAGAATTTCACCGAGCGTATGTGATCTTTTCCTCCAAGCAATAACTTAGAGAGCATCCACACATCATAAAATCTGAAAGTGCTACACAGACAAGTTCTCCATCTGTGCCCTATCACACATTTTAAGACTCACTTGTTCGGCTCTTTCTTTTTTTCTGTCTTTTCCTCTGTTGCTCATGCGTGCATCCTCGTTTTCCTCATTTATTCCAGTCGCTGGAGCTCTCCTTTTACCGTCTACGTGGTTATCTACTTTCACTCATCTTTTACTTTGCCGCCCCTCCCTCTCCCCACAGTGTCGCTGTAAATCAAGACAGATTAGGAACAATGTACTAGTGTTATTAAAAGATGTCAACATTATATTTTCATTAGATATGAATCACTTAATATATATTTAACCCACTCAAGGCAGGAAATTAAGCTTACCACAACTTAATTAGAGGACAGGTGAATTCCGAAGTGAGCATCAGTCTGTTAAGCAAGTGGTAAATTAAAAATCTTGTAAAAGATTAATACCTCCTATACTACTAATTTTTTTTTCACTTTTTACCTATACTGACATTTCACTACAACATATTATAGGGAAGCTCACTGTCGTAAATTTGTTAGAAATGTCATCATAAATGTATTATTTGTTCATTGTCATCTGTTTGGTATTTTGAAAGGCCTCAGAGTCCTTCACACTTGGCATGCCAAAAGCCAAGTTCACACTACACCACTTTCAAAGTCGTCAGATCTCTGTTCACACTACACAACTTGCTGTCAAGTCGGGAGACTTGAAGTCGAGGGTCATGGGGGGGGTCACACACTACAAGATCTTTCACCGGGAGGAATCCCCAATGAGGTCTCCAAACATTTTTTCACGAAAACACGTGTGAAATACACGGTAAATGGCGTGATATCATACGCGAGACACATTGCTGATGTTGTTGGTGGAACATGTGTTCACAAAATAGTCTGTATCCACAGGTTTCCACAATCTATTTTTACTATTTATTCCTCTAGGTGCAACAACAACTTTGCTCTGTGTTGCAAATGCAACACATACGTAAGTTCCTATTGTTACAGGCGGCCCCTCCTCCCCCAGGTTTTCCCTCAACCCGTGTCTTGCTCTCTCATTGGCTGTAGCTCGTGGCCGGAGTCGCCGACAGGTCCAGAAATTTAGCATGCTAGATATCTGGAATGTGTCTGCGAGGCATCGACAAGCCTCTCAGCGAGCGTCTTTGAGCAGCTCACACATGACGCTCGAGCACCGATGTGTGAGTCAACGCCAATTTGCTTTTGATCTGGAGGATCGTCTGGGAGCTCCAAAAACTGTCGGGGAGCGGAAAATCAAGGTTAAAGTCATGTAGTGTAAACTAAGCATTATGTGAGGAGGCTCTGGGTGTCTGATAGGATGAGGACCTTGTAGAGATTCCTGACTCCAACAGTCTGAACCAAGGGTTAGACACAACACTGTTTTGCTTCCTCCAAGGTAGTGTGATTACGTGATTCTGTATGACGTGGGACATCCTGCATAAGGTTGAGTGAATCTTATGTTACTTTAAGTTTTTGCTAGGACTGTGTCTATCCATGCTGTACGAGATCTTCTCTGACATCAGATTTGTGTTGTGTTAAACTTATATATTCAAGTAAGGACAACTGAGGCTCATCGAGTTTGTTCTATTATTCTTCCAAGTGAAGATTGACCTGAAGTACAAGTTTTCTTCACCACTCACATATTTGGGATATTTACGTCAGCTGCTAAACAGCCCTGCATTGTAATATTGTTGTTGACTTTGCGTTGACTTTTTTTTTTGTCCTTCTCAAAATTACAATTTCTTGACATTATAGTTATTAACATGTCTTAATATCAGCCTCTATCATTCTCTCCCAGCTCCTAAAATCTATATTTTTTGTTTTACCTGAAAATAATGAAATCAGTTTTATTTGCAAAACGATTGGACAACGACCAAAGAAACATGTTAACATTAAAGCAGCAGTGGGTAGAAATGGAGCAAATATGATATAAAACGGTCACTATATCCTGACAGTAGTACATGAGACAGGTAATCTGAAAAAAAAATCATGTGCCTCTGTGTCCTCCGGTGCTCCTAATGGCATCTACAAGATTTCACAGACCGGAGGAAAACAACCAATCAGAGCTGAGCTGGAGCCTTGCCGTCTCTGAGCAGCTGTCAATCACTCGCAAACTCCAATCAAACGGTCAAACTAGGCAGCGCTGATAAAATACGAATCAATATTCTGTTACTGTAATGCCTATTTCTCGCCTCAAATGTTTTCAGAAACATCTTGTAGTGTACTGTTTAGCTGTAAAATGAGAACGTTTGTGACCCGGCAGCTTGAGATCAGTTGAGGAAATACCGAGCACCGCCCACCAGCCGGAGCACAGCCAATAGGAATGCTCAATAGGAACTCTCTGAAATGACCTGTGATTTGCCAAAGTCTCCCGTCACAGGCTACACTTTTTAAAGCCTGAAAACAGAGCCATGAGGAGGTGCAGAAGTCTAGTTATCTCTCAGAGCACTTGAATTACAATATGCTGAAAGGTTATTATGGGATTTTTGCCCAATGAAGCTTTAACTGGTGACTCCCTGACCTTTTCTCTGGCATCACCAACAGGCAAAACGTTTCTATTTGTACAGAAGAAATATCAAACTCTCATGAGAAGACTGCCATGAAATTAACTGAGCACATTCCTTCATAAACAAATGTTGTTTTGGGGCATTTACTGAAACAACTGAGCTGTCGTTATTCTTGCGAGGACGGTCTCCAAATTGCAGTTTAATTCGATGAGCATATTCATGCTCCTAGGGGGATAATCTGCTTTGATTTTAATGACCCATTGGCCTTTCCCGAGCACCACCATCAGGAAAAAGATTAGCTAAGAGCAAAAAAATCATTTGTTTGTTATTTGTCGTGTTCTTTAATATTGTGAGGGGACACGAACAATGCAGCCTCAATTCACTGGCTGAACTCCAAACTTTTAGTCATATCCTTTTATCATCTATCAAACAGCCTTTTTCCTCTATCTCTGTTAGCTGATCAGGCCATTATATGATCCGAGCACCAGACTTCACTTAGATCCAGCAAACTGTTTGCATTAGAGATTTATTTTTTCAACCAGTCTGAGACTCACACATCTTTTTGGGTAGCAATCTAACATCTTTGTCACTGAAAAGTAAAGCAGGAAAAGACAATAAAAGCCCAGACAGTGGCACTTAACAAGCCAGACAACAGTCTCAAATAGTCTGTAAATAATACATCTACAAGTAAAAGGGAGACATACAGTAGATCAGGCTAAAGCACTGGACCTGCAGCTTTTACCTCAGACACTTTCTATTTACTGTAAAGGTGAAGTCATCCCGAGACCCCAACTTGAGACACAAAGTGCAGAATACGCAGAACAAAGTTAAATTATTTAAATAGAATGTATTTTATGTTTGTTGCATTTTGTTGCAAGGCTTCTCTTTTCGTCAGTTTTTATTCTGTGGACTTTTCTTCTTTTTTTTCCAAGTCTAAAACCTGGACACATGGAGTGAAAGACCTGGGTTAAGAGAGCTTTGACATGCAGGGACACTACTGAGACCTGCCTCGAGTCAGCAAGCACTTGTTGGCTCAAAGTGTTTAACATCAAGAGCATTTTGTTTGATTGCCTCCACCCTCTGTTTCACAAGTTGTGCAGGAGGCAGGCTCCGTAGGACGCTGAAGACTTACTCTGTGTTCAGAACGTGAAGCGAATTTTAGAGGCTGCGGTAGCGGTAGAGATTGCATACAGAGTCAATGGAAAGATGCAATTAGACACTAATTAGCCCGGGGCTTAATGAATCTACTTCATAAACGTACAGAGACAACTGACGCAAAAGGAGAGGCTGGAGGGAAATAACAAAGAGAGCTGGGGTTCTTACAGCTTGCAGCTAAAGCACAGTTGGCACACTGGCTGGTTGGGGCGAATAAACACAGCAGCGGTTCAATGGTCAAATTCATGTGAATGACACAACACACACTTTTAGGCCGTGTTCTGACAGACACCATAAAAATGTAGCCACCTCACACATTTCAATGAGGCCACTGCTCTGTCAAAAACAAAAACAAAAGAAAAAAAACTCAAGTCAAAGCGATGTTATCCAGCAAAGCACTGTGTTGAACAATCAAATACGCGCAAGCTCACATTCCTGTTAGATCAGATTGCCACTGTTTACCTCGCAATCATTGCAATGGAGGATAAGACGATTGTTGCCATGATAACTCTCCAGAGTTGTAAAATCCTTCCTTGTGTATTATAAACAGCTGTGCGGTGTTGTGGCTTCTGATAATCCAACAAACTCATGGATCTATTACTCAAATCAGCCTTCCTAATTCACATTTCATTGTCTCACCGGTTCTTAAAACAACACTCCTGCACCAACGCAGCCTCCTTTTTAACACAGTGCTGTTTTCAGTCTGAATACCAAGCTAGTGGATCAGGAGCAGTGTTGCTTAAAGGACCAGTGTGTAACAATTAGGGGGATCTATTAGAAGAAATGGAATATGATTTTAATAAGTATGTTTTCTTCAGTGTATGATCACCTGAAAATAAGAATTGTTGTGTTTTCGTTGCCTTAGAATGAGCCGTTTATATCTATATACGGAGCGGGTCCTCTTTATGGAGTCCGCCATGTTGCACCACCATGTGTCTACAGTAGCCCAGAAGAGACAAACCAAACTCTGTTAACTTTTCCTGCTTGGGCCGGAGTCGATAACGTTGATCGCTGCTGCTGCCGTCGCTCTCTCTCGCTTCACCACTCACTTCCTTTAAGGCCTTTTATTGGGGGACTCTATTTGGCTTAAATATTATACTAAACAGCTGAGTTAAACTACTCAAAATGTAGTTTCACTGTGACTTTATGGTTAGAGGCAAGGGCCGAGATAACAGATAGGTAGCTAGGACAGGTCGATGGGTTAATCAGCTGACAGAGTGGCACACTGCCACATCTACACATTTTAGGGGTGTCACGATTTTGATTCTAAATCGTAAATGGATCGAAATTAGCTTCCGATCTCGACCATCAAAACCAAAAGTAGGATCATCGATTATTTTTTTCTCTCCGCCCCCGCCAACTCACAAACAAGGAAAAATACACCTGGACTTTAGAGATGTAACAGCCACCTCACTCAGAGAGCGCGACAGTAAATGACAACAATACCGTTGATTTTGTAGATTACATCACACTTGTAATGCACTGCAGGCAGATTTCTGTTTTGTTTTGTAATGATTATGTACTGAGGTGAGTCACACAGATACTGGTATTGAAAAGATGCAGCTTTTTAGATTGTAGACTGCTGTAGTCTAATTTTTGAAACACTTTCTAAATAAAAAGGGAGTTCAGTTCTCTTTTTAAAGATGAATTTGAAAGTGTAAATGACAGTTCTCAGGGCATAAAAATCAATGATCTGTTGATCTTTACGAATCAAGATTCCATAGTCTAACAATGGCACGTTTAAATCGAAAATCGAATTGAATCATGACCTTATAATCAAAAGTCAAATTCGAATCGTGACACCCCTAACACATTTGCAAACTGACAAATTCGTGCGTAAAATCCTTGCTGGTCATTTCCTTTTTTATGTTGTTTATAGCTGAGAGAAATGAAAGAGAGTGGTAGAGGAGAAACAAAAAGAATGAAAAGGGTAGTAAAACCTTGAAAAACAAATTGGGTGTTTATGAGGAAATATGGAAATCATTTAACGATTTTATAAAAAGTAGTGATATTGGAGAGCTTCTACAGGAGGAATAACTAAGATATGATACGAAAAAATTCACAATAGTGGTAGACCCTCAGAAGGGAATGAATTCTTGTTTTTGAAAATCTTTTTATTTTATTTATTATTTATTTTCTATTTTATTTATTTTCTGTTTATTTGTATCTTCATTCTGTTAGAGGTGCCATTTAACTGTTTAACTGTGTGATTGATACTGTGAAGCTGTATATTGATTTTGGTCCTGTGAGAAAGGGAAAAGTTAAGAGAGAACGGGTGGGTGTGTGGGGGATGTTATGTTTGTTAAAGTAAAACCTGTATTGAATATATTGCATAATAATGCTGATGTTTGTATAACAAAAAACAATAAAGACATTGTTAAAAAAAAAAAAAAAAAAAAGAAAAAGAAAAGGGTAGTAAAAAGTTATTGTCAGAAAGACTCGTCAATAAAGCTACTGGATATGACAACACCACTACTCTGCTCCCCCACTCCGCTCTCCAATCCTTTCTATCCGTCACATTTATGAATTGTTCAGGAAAATATTAAGCAGAGCATGATGGCCTCGGGGTGGAAGTGTCAATAAGCACTTCTTCTCATTCGGTCACTTAATTGTGCATGTGGTACTGCAATATATGCATTCATAAGCGCATGCATATATGTATACTGTCTGTACACTCTGGGTATAGCTGCATAAATATAAGTGCATCTATGTGTTTATGGGGACACTTTGAGTAAGTCACTTTCTCAGTATGTGCACTATGTATGTGGCCGCGCTCGAATTCTCACAGGGACTCACGTCATCATCATTACCCTGACAGCTGACAGTAAAATCCATATCAAATCTATAACTCCATTTTCCTGTTTTTGTTCTTTTCTTTCATCACCCGACTCCCTTGTCTCCCATAAATGGAGGCTGCACCATGACATGCCATTAGCTGTCCATGGATATATCATAAAAATGCAATGAAACACAGAGACAAAAAGTCAATAAGTGACAAACCCTGGGCCGCTGCATATTTTACTATACCAGATACTTCAAGAAAATCTTGCCCATGGCATTACCTTCAATGCAACTGTCACACTCCTTGTCTGACTCACATGGCTTTTATTTATTTATGCCACAGACAGCAATGCCACACTTCTTCTGTCTTTCTCTGTCTACAGGGTCAACCTTTCTTTCTCTCTATCTGTCCCTCTTTTCTCGCTCTTTCCTCCATCCCTCTGTCAATCTCGCCCCCTCTTTCATTCTCGGTATAATTTTTTCACCTCCTGGATTTTTTGTCGTTCAGTTCATTCTGCCGAGCAGGGGGGTAATGCTGTGCTTCAGTTTGATAAATGTATGTTTAGCAAACACTCTAATTATCGCAACCAGAGCTAATAGGATAGATAATTACACATTATACACAGAGGCTCTCTCTCTCTCTCATCCTCTTTGTCTTTTTCTTCATCCCCCTCCACTGCTGCTTCCATTCAGTTACATGTCTCCTCTCTTTCTGCCTTTCTCAAGCCCATTGCATATGTGTGTGTGTGTGTGTGTGTGTGTGTGTGTGTGTGTGTGTGTGGTATCGTTTTCTGAGAGCAATGTGGTGTTTTTCCACTTGTAATTGACATTAAAGAGGTTTTTCCATGACTGCGTCAGGCCTTGTGAATGATGTCTGCCTGTGTCGCTGGACCAGAAATACAATAGAGTTGCTACTGAATATGATTTTAAGTTGTATATGACTTTTATGAAGACAACTGGCACCGGAAAAAAAGGGTAGGAGGGATACCCAGCAGTCCAGTCTGCACATCGCCCACATAGCTCGTACTAAAGTTATATTATTGAGGAGGTGCACATTAGCAATAGCTGGACTCTCCATGTACCTATAGAGCTACCTCAACTACAGCTACCTCAGATACAACAATATGACACAGACACATAATTTAGCCTTCACACTTGTTATAGGTCTTATTGATAACATTTTCTGTCAACAAATTATTTAAAAAAAATAATACATATTATGTATATATATATATATATAATGGTGAGCCAATAATGATGTTGGTATCATGTGGTATCTCTGTGTCCTCAGTGATCAAGTTGCCAGTTAGTGTGGAAAAAACGGATAAATGGCTGAGTGTGACACTGGTGTCTCCATCAGGCTGCAGGCTAAGTGAATATTTACTGTGGCAACAAGTGACAACTCACGCTAGCACATATTAGATGTCTTAGCTTAAGGTGGTAGTAGGCGAGACTGGAGCAACTATGATTTTAAAAAGTTATTTTAATAAAATGGTCACTATATCCTGACAGTAGTGCATGAGACAGGTAATCTGAAAGAAATCATGTGCCTCTGTGTCCTCCGGTGTCCTCCGGTGCTCCTAATGGCATCTGCAAGTTTCACAGACTGGAGGAAAACAACCAGTCAGAGCCGAGCTGTCAGCTGTCAATCCCCCGTGAACTCCGATCAACGGGTCAAACTAGGCAGCGCTGATCAAATATGAATCAATATTCTGTTACTGTAGTGACTATTTCTCACGTCAAATGTGTTCAGAAACATCTTGTAGTGTACTGTTTAGCTTTAAAATGAGAAAGTTTGTGACCCGGCAACCATGTTGAGATCAGTTGAGGAAATACCAAGCACCGCCCACCAGCCGGAGCATACTTTCTCATTTTACAGCTTATAGCTTGCACGAACTGGCAACCGCTTGTTGTGAAGTGAATGGAATGGAACGAGGGAGGGAGTGTGCGACATTTAGTGGCTAAAAATGTTATCAATGTTGTATCAATCTATCAATATTTTTACCTCTTAATTACTGTAATTCTGGCACATGTACTTTGTTACCTGTCAATCCTGGTAACAATTGTGTAAGTATAAGTGTATAATGAGTAACAGAATAAAAAAATTAGAATTTAAATTTGAAGTATTATTATTATTACTATCATTTAGCATTGGAAGTCAATGTATTACCTCCACCAGCTACAGCGAGAGTTGCCAAGTGAAGGATGTGTGAAGAGCCTCCTTTCTCTATTTGTTTTCATTATTATTTTCACACCATTGGCGTATTATGAATCCTGCCTGCAATCACTGTCAGTGATACATGTAATAAAAGCCAAGTATTAATATTGTCTGTCTGATTCCATCAAGCCAGTTACACACTGAGGAAGGAGAATTATGAAGTGCTGTTCATTGTCAGCGTAACTGATATTAGTGTGGATAAATTGAAATTGTTTGACTGGCAGAGACATTATTACTTGGTTACATCAGTTTAAAATGACTTACATGGAGCCAACAGACCTGCTTGAGCAAGAACTTTATATTGTCAAATATTTGCCTATGTGTCAGAATAAAACTCAAAATGGATTTTTATTTACTGGTGTTATTGAGGGTTATATAAGCTATTTTAAAAAGTATTACTTTTTTTTTTTCTAAAGCTACTATCAAAGCATGTAATGACAAGATTTGAAGCTAGTTTTTGTTGAGCGATGCATAGTAAGAAACCACTATCACTTAATTAATCCAACTTTGGATACGTAAAGTATTGAGGCTACTATTGTTTCTTCTTCGATGGATTTATTTAAGTGTCTTAGTGGTGCAACATGGTGAATCTGAGGTATCGGTTGAATTTATAAATATTCTGTATTTTTAATTCTTTATACGTTTAACTCATGGATAATCTTGTGTACCACATAATCCAAGATTAACTGACAGTCGATGGATTACAGTGCAAATTTAACCCGCTGCCCACAATTCACTAATAGTGCACTTATAAGTGAAAGTGCACTTCTCATTAAAGCTACCGCTAACACCTCCCTATTGAACCAATGCCCTTGCCATTGACAATCCCTCACTCTCACTGAGTATAACAATAACCGTCCATCAAGACCTCTATTAATCTCAACATCATTGGCAACAGAACAAAATCGACAGAGGCAGACTTGTATTAGTAAAACCTGACTGACGGACAGACAAAACGCCATGTCAAAGCTCCCCCCTATCGCTTGAAGGGACAGTGCAATATTTCACTGATCTATAGGAGAGGAATTCCACTGCCTCGGGGTAAAACATAGCTCCAAATTAAATTCCACACTTATTCTCTCCCAGCGCTGCCTGAGGGTATCCCACGACCTCTGCAACAGAAAGGTCATTATCAGGAAGGGTTGGCCAGGAGGAAGGAAATGAAGGCAGGAGATGGAGAGGAGGGAATGTGGAAAGAAGGTTAGGAGGAGGAGGAATGAAAGAGGGATGAAAGGAAAAGAAGAGAAAGAGAAGAGAGAGGAGAGAAAGATGGGGATCAGGAGAAATAACACTGGGAAAGAGCGCTGCATTAGACGTGAGAGAAAAGCAAACTCTCATTTAAGATATGCTCCACTCATAATCATCTCCTCTTGCGGATCTGTCATTTCTCAACAACATGTCTGGTTCTTTCTTCTCCGCAGACAGGTAATCAACTCCTATCAGATCCAGACCAGCAGCTAAAGTACAGATCCAACATAGCTTCAAATATTTGAACTAGTCGAGGTGTGTTTGATTTAGACTGTCAGAAACTGAAGCATCCTTTGAATGAGGGCACGCCACAAGATAAGAAAAATCAACTTAAATAAATCATGCCATGCCTGTTATTCAAAGTGTATTTAACCACTGTTTGGCAATCTAATCCTTATAGGATGGATATGGGAATAGACAGATTTGTGCATAGAATAAATTAGCGTAAACTGGAACCGAATAAACTGGACTTTGCTTCCAAACAAACACAACAGATCTGGATAATAAAAAGCAGAGCAGCTAATAGCAAAGACAGAGGAAAGACTGTAACACATATCAGAAGTCAGATAACAGGTCTCCCTGTTGTGTTCAACGCACCCCACAAGACAGCTTCTATCATTTCAACTGACACAGTACGTCTTTTATAATTCTGATTTCAAAAGCCATGCAGTGTGAATAATTTCTCCGACAAAATGTCGACCTCTACTGCGAGATGAAGCTTTTAAGTCGGAGTACAGAAGACAAACTCCAAAAAATGAAACAGATAACGAAGACGTACTTTCTGCCTTTATTCTTTTTTTTCTTTCTTGTCTTACTCCCTTTTCATGATCGTGATCGTTTCCTAATTAGACACTTTTTAATATCCGCCCCAGCGGGGGGCCGTTACCAGGGATACGGCCGAGGCTGCAGCGCGGCATGTGGCTAACTGTTAGAGCTAGAGACGTCCCAGGGTGATTTTTCATTAACTGGCCATAAAGGAGGCTCTGTGTGGAGCCATTACAAGTGGCCTCAGATCTTCTCCACAGAGCACTCAGTGCTACTACCCAGAAAGATAAGAAGAGCAAGACGGAGGGATACATGGAGGTAATATTGTGAATCTAAGAACAGATAAATAAGCTTTTGTTTTGTTGTTTGTCCAAACCCTGTCCACTACAGTCCTGGCCACAGCTAACCCCGCTCTTTGCCCGACGAGTGCTGCAGACAGACATGTGCCACCTCTGTGTCACACGGTGCCGCCAGCCGTTTATTTTCACCTTGACCTCGCCAGCTCCCCACCTGCTACTACAGCCAATTATGTTTGGGTGAACACAAAACCGAGCTGGAGGTGCTGCCGCTGGGATTTGAACCAAGTTAAAGCCATTGTTAAGTATTGAATCACCCCGTGTGTCCGGCATTGTATGAAAGCACCACTGATCATTTGAACTTGCAGACCTTCGACATCCAGATCCATACTGCAGCTACACCGCATTAGTACATGACAATGTGAAACAGACATTACGTGAACTGTGTGGCTGTCAAGCCAAGCACACCAAGTGAGCCAGATCATCCATCAACGCAATATACTGCAGCCTGACAGAAAACTGCACAGAGCTATTGTCATGAAAAATGGCAAACGGCACAGAAAGATATATGAGGTACAGAGACTATTACAGAGGTGATCAGCACCAGAATCATTAATGGCTCCTTCCCAGTTTTCTAATGGGTCTCATCACACTCGCCTGAGTGCATTTGTATGAATGAATAAGCAATTTAACACTAACAATAATGTAAATACACACAAGTTGGTGACAAAGTTCGTCCAAACTGCCGTACAAACTGCTAAGAGTGTAAAAACTGAAACTGTAACAAATGCCATGCTCTGCCCAGCGGTTTATTAGTTGTAGAGACGTACAGTACAACTCATGAGGACAGCCAAAATGATATTCCTTACTATCCCGATGGTTTTATGACATTATCTTTCTACTATACTGGACACAGCAGGGTGGCACAGGGAATAAAGTGTCCGTCCTTAACCCAGACAAAGCTGACCCTGACCTCTGACCTCACTACATAGGAAGGCAAGAGAATTTGCCAAAGGAGATCGCTGATGTATAACATTAGTATGCTCACTTAGGGGCCGTACACATGCCGAGTGTTTTGCACTCTCAAAATCCATTGTTGTCAATGTAGACGCTCAAAAGCGGGAGCAATGTGGAGCAATGTGGGAGCAACTTGGGAGCAACGCGGGAGCGACGCCGTCGCGACGTGCAAGCGTTTTCAAGCATCTATTTTACAGGGTGCGACAGCTGTGCTCTGAGATAAAAATAGTTGAACTTTTGGAACGCTGCAGCGCGCACCGCATGTCTTGACGAGGAATAACCAATCACAATCGGCAGATATATTTTCTTTCTTCCGGAAATATAAATAACATAATATATGGAGGAGAAGTTAATCATTTTAGTGCAGGACCACCTAGAACTTTATGATCTGTCCCACAGACTATTTTACTTGCTTCACCTTTTCCGTCCAAGAAAGTCACAAAGGTCAGCCAAATTGACACAGAGAAATCAAGCTGTAAAGCTAATGTGAGGGATTTGTGCTGGAAATCCATTTATCTTTGTTTTGACCGAGTTTAGTTTAGTCAGTGAGGCTTTTACTGCTAAGTTACCGCAACTTCATCATCATCATCATCATCATCATCATCATCGCAGAACGCCGGTTTTGGTTGCTTAGTAAAGGCAGGCGCGACAGTAGCGCAACCTCTGAAGCACCTTGGATAAAAGGATTAAAGCGACACGGCTAGCGTTTTCCACACGTTCTTAGATGCGGCATGTGAACGGCCCCTTATGCAGGTGTATTTGGTGATATTTTCACATGTAGAACCTGTGTATTTCTCAGGCTCTGCTCCTCATTCGCTGGGGCAGTAGTTCTCAATCATACTCCTCTGTACCCAGAGTCCTGCTGGTTTTACGTCCTACCAGGTACTTAATTGCATTCACTTGGTGTCCGAGGTGTAAATCACTCCCCGATTAGACAGCAGGAATGAAAACCAGCAGGGTTCTGTGTACTGACGGCGAGGACTGATAACTACTGGGCCCAGATGAGACCTAAGCACGGCTGTTTTCTAACTTGTGGAACGTAATTTTCAGAAATGTGCTTTTGAATTAGTGAGACTTTTAGATAACTTTCCGGGGGAAAAAAACAGTTTAAAGGTCAATCAATACTGGATCACAAAGGGTAGAAATATGCTCTTGCATTACTTTCTTTTGTGTTTAAAGAAACAGTGTGTAACATGTCGGGGGATCTATTAGCAGAAATAGAACATAATATTCATAACTATGTTTTCATTAGTGTATAATCACCTGAAACTAAGAATCGTGTTTTTGTTAGCTTAAAATGAGCCCTTCATATCTACATAGGGAGCGGGTCCTCTTCACGGAGTCCACCATGTTTCTACAGTAGCCCAGAACGGACAAACCAAAGACTTTTACGTTACGTTGCGTTACGTTACGTTACCTGAAGGCCACTGTAGTTCTCTGACACGCTTGTGAAACTGTGGTAACATGAGCCGCGGAGTCCAAAACCGTGGTACCACCAGCCGCCGTCTGACTTCCGTTGCTCCTAAAGTAGCGTTTTTATGGTAAGGATGGTCTCTGAGCGAGGCGAACGGCGTTACCACGGTTTTGCACTCAGCGACTCACATTACCGCAGTCTTGGAAAGGGAGGAGTGAGCAGAGGGGTACTCAGTTGGTTGCAATCTGCAACCACACAACTAGATGCTGCCAAATCCTACACACTGTACATTTAAACGTCATGTAAACGAGACCCCTGTTTTCCGTCATTGTGGTATATATATACTGTATATTAGTAGAGGAGAAGACAAACCAACCTACCTAGTGTCTTGAGTGCATGTAAACATACTGTTGTGATGTTACTGAGGAAGTTAGTCAAAGTCATATCGGCAGCTATAACTGAGTGAGAGATACTGTATGTATGAAAGCTAGAGGATGACAAACTAAACCCGGTGATGTGGAGCAGTACACCTACAATTTTCTGCCCTCTGTGATAAGTGCCGAATTATCCTTTAAACTTTGTCTTTCTAGAGAGCAACACAGTTTGCAGTGTTAAGATCAGTTCTGGAGATCTTTGCCTCGAGATTTAGATAACACTTCTAACCTTTGGAGTTAATCAGAGTAAACAGCAGCTGGTACCCAGAAGGGTACTTGAAAATACAAATTGTGTATCTGGAATATTAAAATGCTGTATTACACACTTAAGCAGGAAATTTACATAATTTACTTCGAGAACATTTTTTCAATACTAGAGTCAGTAAGTAACTGCTAACCCTCACATCCAGCTGCTCCTCTATGTTCCTTCATTAGCACATTATTTATATGCAAGTAAACACCATTCTGTGTCACACAGGGCAAAGAAATCTAGCTTTCACAATGCAAACATTGTTACTTTTTCAAATGGAGCACCATTGTTGCTGTTATTTTTTTGCTGACATTAACATCAAATACGGGTTACATAATGCTAGTGTTTTAATGTAAAAGTGTAAAGACAAGGGTTTTAACAATATTTACAATATGTTCACATTTAAAAAAAGGATGCAATCATGAAACACACAGTCTTAGAAATAATGGCACTCTGAATTAACAGTGTTTTTAATGTTCACTTTGGTTGTGCTACCATCTCAAAGCAAGATAAGGATATTTAAACCTTCATAATTGTACCCAATCTACACAACTGTCTTTGAAGAATATTAAATTGTAATTGTTTCAGTATTAATGAACTAAATAGAAATATTTGAAACAAGGGCTGTCAATTGATTAAAATATTTAATCGCGATTAATCGCATGATTGTCCATAGTTAATCGCGATTAATCGCAAATTAATCGCATATTTTTTATCTGTTCAAAATGTACCTTGAAGGGAGATTTGTCAAGTATTTAATACTCTTATCAACATGAGAGTGGGCAAATATGCTGCTTTATGCGAATGTATATATGTATTTATTATTGGCAATCATTTAACAACACAAAACAATGAGAAATATTGTCCAGAAACCCTCACAGGTACTGCATTTAGCATAAAAAATATGCTCAAATCATAACATGTCAAACTGCAGCCCAACAGGCAACAACAGCTGTCAGTGTGTCAGTGTGCTGACTCGACTATGACTTGCCGAAAACTGCATGTGATTATCATAAAGTGGGCATGTCTGTAAAGGGGAGACCCGTGGGTACCCATAGAACCCATTTTCATTCACATATCTTGAGGTCAGAGGTCAAGGGACCCCTTAGAAAATGGCCATGAAAGCTCATTTCACCTCCTTTGTGACAAGCTAGTATGACATGGTTGGATTCCTTAGGTTTTCTAGTTTCATATGATGCTTCACTGTCACTTTAAAACTGAGCCCGCTACAACCTCCGAAAGGTTAACGCGTTATTAACTTTGACAGCCCTATTTGAAACCAAAAAAAAAATCTACACTTAAATCATAAAACAAAATGCCTCTTTTCATTACAAGAATCTCCACTTTCATTTGAATTATTGACGTTTGTCCTTTGCTGTCTTTTTTGTGCGTGTTTATTCTCTCTAAATTAGATTTATTATTTCATTTGATACCTGGGAGATTTTGTTGTAATTCCATAAAGATATGCCATTTTCACTAGCTTTACAAATGTTGTTGATATTCAGGTCACTGATGGAAAGTTACCCTGAAGGAGTCCGTAAACTTTTAAATGACACAGTTCATTGAAACCTGTTTGGATCTGAGGTTTTGAGTTTCTTGTGTACCATTGCCTTAATATTGATGGCCAGTGGTTAAATAAATACTCAGATATTCACTACGACACAACACTAAAGTATTCAATATTAAATGTATAACCATAAACATAAAAGTAAAAGCATGATCTCCGTTTGATTTAGTTTGAGGCAGCACTCATAAAAGGTTTATCATAAATAAAAAGGAAAATAGTTATTTTGAAAACAACCAAATAAAGTTATACTTGGAAGGAGAAAAGTCACGTCTGTAAATATATTATATTAGGTTCATGTTAACATCAGTTTGAGAGGAATAAAGTCAGGAAAGTGGGCGAGAGAGAGGAACAAGCAAGATCGCGGCAAAAGGGAAAGGAACACGGCAGAGGAACATGTAACTAATTATCCCAAATTGTGACCTGTTTTCTTCAGCATCAATGAGCATTAGGAGGAAGAGGAACAGAAGAAAAGAAGCAGTCAAAGACAATTATCTGCTGGAAAACAGCACCCTTGGCATAGTGGGTCAGATGCTACCGCTGCGATGGCCCATTTATCAAAGTAAAAACTTGGCAGGCAATGCTGTTTTACTTCATCTTAGACTCCTCTGTTAAGTAGGTTTTAAAGGCTTTGCAACAGAAACTTGGTGTGAGGATAAGAAAGAGTGAGACGGAGACAACTGTAGGGGATGCTGGGAGACGGAGGGGAAACAGACTTACTTTAGCCAGCAGTGCCAGACGTTCTGTGGCTGATTTGAAAACCGCCGTGTGCTGCTGTTTGTAGCACTCCTCTGTCTTCTTTTCTGTCTGTATGCAAACACACATGTACACATACATTGCAATGAGGACATGAACAACAGAGCTTGATATTTCAGCCTAATTAATATCAGGAAAAAAATGAATGAATATCTATATTGATGGATCCTCCTACCTCATACTGTCCTGGACTCGGGGCCTCCATCGATTCCTTGTTGTGGAAGAAGGAGTTGCGTTGAGCAGTGGAGCCAAAGCCTCCTTTCCTGGTCCTCTCTAAAAACGCCTTTTTAAAACTCTCCCGGGCTAAACCATGCTCAAACACATTATAGGACCCTGGACCTGCACAGAGTACAGAAAGGTGGGATTATTGTGTATTCATGTAGAGCATAATCCTGCTTTTCACTGTCCTGAGATGAACTGGTCCAAGATCCTGGAGTGCTTACTCTGTGTTCAAACCTCTACGACGATGCCAAAGGAAGACACAGACATTAGACACATGTAGCGTAGGTGTAACTTTGGCTTTGTGTCTTTAGTTCTGGCAGTATTTGTGTGTAGAGTTGGCTTTCAGTGAAAATTACGCCTGCGCTACACCTGCGCTACACCAAATTTCATATGGAGACACTCATGTGTTACCGCTATTTTAATAGCTGTCTCCTCAACAGTACAGTAGCATGTCTGCATGTGCAAACGCCTGCTTTGGTAACAGCTTGAGAAGAAAATGCTCCAAAACACAAAAGAATGATTCTTTTTCTAAATACCATGACTGAGAAAGCCATGGTAAAAATTTGATGACAATGATACAGTATGCAGAATTTATAAACATGATACAAATACAGAAAAAACAAGTAAAAACAGAAATGCAGCAACATGCAAGGCAACGCAAATGAAAAAAACCTTTATATTTTGCTGACAAAATCAAAAACAAAAAGTCTGTTTTGGATTTTTTTCTATCTGCTCCACAATCTATATGTCAAACACTCCTTTAGTCACCTGCACTTTAACACCACACTAATGTAATCTTTCCAGAAAAAAACTAGGGATGCCCTCAAATTCAATCATACTAGGAGACGTTTTGAAAAGAGAGCATAAAAACAGGTCTAAATGTTAGTGTGGTGGTAAAGTCTGAGTTTTTTTTTTACATAAATGGCTTCAGTTCAAGCCTCAGCAATAAAATAAATACATATAATTTTTTTTTATATACTTGAGTAATATTCCGAGCCCCATTTTGTAAGATTACAAACAGAAAACAATGAAATATATATAATTTTAAACCTATTTCAGTCTTTCAATCTGTAATTTCAAAGGCTAAATGCAGGCGTTGGAAATGACTCATACCTCTACAACATAATGGTTCACTCTTGGGACAATACGAACGCACACACACACACACACACACACACTGTACAAGAACCACAGCAGAAGTCAAGTTCCTTTCAGTTCATTTCAAAATGTTAATACAAGCCGCAAAGTAGCACTTATTCTTAATTATGACTTGTTAGATTGAATATAATGACTATGTCAAGTTCAAATCTGAACTTTTAAAGAGCATGGGTTGTTTGAATTGAAAGGATTCAGACTTTAAAACCGCAAAGAAAAATGTTATCAAAACTGTCCTCAAATATTATACTGTAAGGTGACACTCAAGTGCCAAGGATGTCTGACATTTTATTGATATTAGGAAACAAGCCACAGCCATGTTAAAAAAATCTAACCCATTTAATGTGTAAGAAATCTGTGCAAAATAGGGCCAAACCTAATTAAAAAAAAAACATTTGAAGCTTCTATTGAGGTTTTCGAATGAAGCTTTGAATGTCTGTCGTCACATTTTATGATGTTATCACCCTAAAAAAATTTAGAAAAATATGATTTTGTGTTATTGTGGTTAGACCGCCTCATTAATACAGGTGTGTGCATTCCTTTGTGTGCAGCAAGCGGGAGAGGAAACAGTTTTTTGACCTCAGTGAAAATGCTTTTGAAAGGCTAAATGTCAACAAATATGGATTGAAGCTGGATTTTTTGTTTGATAAAAACATGTTGTGAATTTTGGAAATGATTACCTGTATCTTTTTTCAATAAATTTTGACTTTTGGACTGAGGACTGAATGAAATCAGTGAATGTCAAGTTTATGAATGAAACTTGGAAGCTTCGAACAATTCGGAACAGCCCTAGTGCAAAGCAACAACATTTTCTGTTAACAATGCTAGATCTCTCTAAAAGCGAAAACTGAACTGCATCTGTAAAATGTAACTCCATATATCAAAGAGGAATATCACTTTGAACAGCATCCAAATTGAACACAGCATAGATTGGCACACACACACAACCACAGATATACACAACCACACAAATACTGACCTGGTGTGGAGCATTTTTTTTGGTCACAAGTGAAGCGCACTGCGGTGATGCCAAATGGGCTTTTCTTCACTCCCGTGGTCCTCTTCAGCAGCTCCAGGGCACAGCGCGGGTCATTATATACACCAACAGGGGGCGCCACTTCTTTTGCAGGGCTAAACCTCTAATGGAGGGAGATAAAAGGGGAATGAGACAGATAAAGGTTAGAATACGACACTGAAACAATGAAATTGTACAATTCCATGATTAAAAGCACTTTCTATTGATGAAACTGAGATCAGCACTGTTTTAAATAACCCATTTATTTTCTCTAACCAGTGCCCATCTGGAACACCAAAACAAATCCAGCTGTGAATATTTGTTATATCCACAGGAAGACAAAATGACATCTCACAGTCAGAGATACCAGGCAGAGACAGAACCTGACCAAATACAGCCTAAATGCCCACGGCCCACACGTAGACGAGACTAACAGTCTATAATCACACTATCAGCCTTGTGGCGATTTACTCCTCATTACACACCAGAAAGCTAAATTGGGGGATGGATTATGGATGGAGGGGACCATGTTTTTATCAAGTTTTTATCCTTGGTGGCCATTTAAGGACATCTCAGGTTCAGCTTGTCAGACGTAGCTAAACTTTGAGGCTTGTAAGATTTTTTTTTTTTTTTTTTGGAAAAGCCTGGATTCAAGAGTGCAGACGCTTTCATAATTCTTTGATATTTCAGTCTGGACCAAAGTGGTGGACCGACCGACAGACAGACAGATTGACATTAACATCCATAGAGTCATACTGCTAGTCTGCTGCTTTGCAATCTCGATTGCAAAGCAGAAACTTGAAAAGCTGTCTCAGAAAATCAAAACTTAGCTTAGTTTAGTGCAGCCAGTCCCCGGATGTGAGAGGACGCTGGCGTGTATGTCGACGCTTCTCAACCCGAGTCAATTTGTGTTTTGTTTTTGTTTCTTGTTTTTTTTAAGCCAATCTTTGCTTTTTCTATACTTGTGTTTGTTTTGTCTCCCTACCTTTATGTAAAGTGTCCTTGGGTTTCTTGAAAGGCGGTATATAAATGCAAGTTATTATTATTATTATTATTACTATTATTATTATTAAAACACTCCAAAACTGAACTGGAGAAAACAGAAAAGACAAAAAGGAAAGGACAAGAAAAAGAAAGAAATGCACGAAAAGAAAAGGAAAGAGAGTAAAATGAATACAGACAGAACAAAGTGGTGAGATGAGGAGAGAGAAAATGAGCGATGGGGTAAACAGCATCTCCAACTCAAACATAATGATGCACACAATCAGGTATGTAATGTTCTTTGACTATTTCGCTGATATCAGAGCTGATTCAGCGCTGCAACTGCTTGCCAGCTTCACTTCCAGCGTATAAATGTGTTTATCTGATTGCCTATTATAACAACACAGGCAATCATGAGACCGAAGCAGATAAGATGCCTTTTCAGTCAAAATTACTGAGGGAGAACTGTGTTTCAATGTAACTCCAAATTTCTCTTCAGCCCCTCACAACTGAACCATTCAGCAGGCTGTTATCAAAAGCAATAGATGAATAAAAAGAACTTGATTACTTCAAATACCAGCATGTCCACATTAACAATGCCATGCCCACACACACACACATGTATACACACACTCTGAGTCAGTTCAGATGACATTCAAACTAGAGGAATGATCTTAAATTTAACCCATATTTTGGAAACATGCCAATCATTGATTTGCACTTTCCATTTAAACAAGATGCAGCCTATGGAAAATGAGTTGTGGGGTAATGAAAATGGTGTTAGTAATGCACAGTTGAATTATTGAGCTTTTAGTCAAAAAGGAGAAATGAGATAAGAAGAAGAAGTAAGGAGGTGCAGCTGGGGGAGGAAATGGAGAGAGGAGAAGACATGCTGTTTCAAGGCCAAAACAAACTGTGTTCACTCACAGTCAAAGCCGGGGTTTGTGGCCATCTGTCAATCCAACGCTGCTCTACTGCCTTTGATAATGTCATATTCATGGGCACAGTTTTCCTCTCTTGAACTTAGTGACTGAGCTTTGTTAGCATTTCACGTACAGTAGGATAGGAAATGCCAAAGGAATACTTTTGATAATCATGCCAAGAGCCAACATGTTGTCCGTGCAAGGCGCCTCTGCCACAGAGTGACGGAACAATAAAAGCACTGTAGGTTTTTCTCTGGCAGAAAAGCGTTGGCAGGGCGCTTCATCAAAAAAGCGCTCCCAGTGCCATCCTGATAAGATTCTGAAGAGATTTTCAACTAGAAGCGCTCGGAGCGGCCGCACAAAAAAAAGCTGGAGCGCTCTGAAAAAACACGCCGGGTGCAGTGCTTTTTGTCTAGGTGGCCGCATACGCTCTCTCCTCATAGCGAACAATTGAAAACAACCCAGATGCCCCTCTGGCACCAAACAAAACCCCACTTTCACTGTTAAGTTTAGACTGAGCGTGAAGAGACAGCCTATATTATAAAAAATAATGCAAAGACACAAATCTACCCTGGGTTACACAAAAAAAGGCAAAGATGCATCCCCGCAGGTTGAAAAAGATTGAAAAACGCACGTTTGGTTCTACACATTTTTGTAAAATGTATAAGAATGAGTGAGTCTTTCAATTGCATCATTTTGGATGTCATGTATAATATAATAATCAATTTACCAACATTGCACTCGAGCCTTCAGTTTCACAAAAAGCTTATTTGCTAAATATTAAATATTGTCATAGACAACATCATCGCACTTTACATTACATTACATTACAATGTTTTCAATTTGAATTCCAATATCTTATAAAAGAAATCTTGCAGATTACATGAAAATGTTTACAGTATGTATGGTACTTAACTGAAGCCTGCGAGGAAGCCTAAAATTGCAACTGTTATTTGTGCATTTTTGAATATATATATAAAAGGTTGTGAAGCACCAAGAGAGAAAATGGTAACCAAGGACACAAGGGACTCAAGGATGAAACGACATGTGAATGGAAAGGATGCAGTTGAGAGAAAATAAGCATAAATGAGGACAAAGAAGGAGGAAATGGAAACAGGAGTAGATGAATGAGGGAAAACAAAAGAGTCTTGTAACCTTAAAACATATCAAGAATAAAAGAAGGAATGGAATGGGAGCTAATGGAGAAACGGAAAAGGAGGGAACAAAAATGGAAATGGGGGGATGAGTGGGGGGAGCGAGGACAAGGAGGATCGAGGAAACGGCATGTTTTCACAGAGTGTCGGATTGATGCTTTTTGATCGAAATAAAATGGAAGGAGTCTCTGTCTGTATGTCCTTCGATTTTCTTAACAGCCGTTCATCCGATCGACTTCACGCTCGGCGAGTGTATTTCTAAGGACCCAAGGAAGCACAGTGTCCACTGCAAGCTCTTAAAACGGGGACATATTATTAGTAGTGTGTTACTGTGTAAAGTACTGAGAGGAGAGGGGACCACTAATACCTGCTACACCGCCGAACAGCATGCTGGGTACAGCTTGCTATCCGTCAATGTTCGTGTGAGCTTTTGCATCCAAATGACGCGTATACTCTAGCACTGCTAGGGGATGCAACTACGTCAGGTGTATTGCTGAGCGCCCAAGGAAGCGCGGTGTCGAGCGTGAAGCTGTTCGGATGAGCGGTTCTCGAAAAAAGCCGCGAGCAGCAACACCAGAGGCCGAGCATTCAGCCTGTTCCGAACAGGCACGTTTTGAAAGGGCACTGTATTAGGAAATTGGGAAGTCAAAGGGAGGAGAGAGAGAGAGGCGAGAGCTGGAAGATTCCAGCTGTTCCTCTTATCTTCCCCTCCCTCCCTCCTTCCTTCCCTCCCTCCCTCCTTCCCTCGTTTCCTCTCCATCCGTCCGCAGGGTAACAGTGTCAGATGGAGCCGGACTCACGGGGAGACGAAGATCTAAGAAAACTGTCGCTCTTAGTTCTGCATGGGAGATGACTTGTGACACGTGCGCACGTACACACACACACTCACAGAGTTCCTCGGTGGGTGTCAGTGACGACATCACAGGGTCGACGCACTAACACAGCATGTGGCCAGGGAAATTAGGTCAGAGCAAACTATGACACACACACACACACACACACACACACACATCAAATGAACCCACGGATCTTGCATCAGTTGTTTACACCAGGAAACTACCGAGATATTTTATATTTCAGACGTCATTAAAGTAATTTCAGTGTGTGTGTGTGTATAAGTGTATACATGAAAATGTGGGTGTGTTCATTTGCATGCATGTCAGCAGCAGCACTTGGGAACCTGTCTGTCATGTCTACATTCGTCTGCAGATGAAATTCTCGCATGTCTGAATTTTCGATGCGTGTGTGAGCATACACCGTACACACATTGTGCTCGTGTGTCAGAGTGATAATTAAAATATCAGTCAGAGACTTTCACAGGAGGGAATCTGTGGGGCAGTGCCACAGAGGAGTTCAGCTATTCCTGAGACGTAAAACTACACATTTTCACATCCTTCATCTCTGCTCCTCTGAGCCTCTTAATAAACTCATCTTCACCCTCATCTGAAGAAACCCTCCACTACCAGCACATCAATTAAACAAGCAAAGCCCGGCTCAGTGTCTTGGATCTGTAACTTAATCTTAAATATTCCATATTAAAATCCAGTCTCCTTTGAGAAATTGTAAAGTGAATATATTTGCCTACCGTAGATTATGTCTGAGAAGTCTTTTCAATATGGTGTGATTGTTTTCTCTGTGTGTAGTGCATTATGTAGAGTAATGCCACTAAATCTATGGATCTAAATTTGTTTATCTAAGCCGGTTAAATCAATATTTGTGCGTGATGATCTCCATCCCGGAATCAAGTCTGATTTGTATTATTACAACAAATGTGTATGCTTATGATGTTGAATTACTTTTATTTGCAGCTATGCGTAGCTTCATGAGGATACAAAGCTAATTGTTACAGACAGTACAAGTTACTGCGGTTTCTAAAAGCTGCGTTAATCAATTATCAACAATAGATCAAATGAATAATCACCCGACAGCAAAGCTCTCCTCAGCCCTACAAAGCGTTTTACAGCTCATTGTTTTGGTTTTACGGCCCACAACTTGACTGTTTGGTTCAGTGTCAGCGTTCTCATCAACCTCATTTTCAGCCACAGCAGCCAGCTGTTTCAATATTGGATTTACATTTGTCAGGTAACCAGAAACACGACACTAAATGAACCCTAATCTGTTGTAAATAGGCAACTGCTGGCTAACAAGTTCGCCATATCAACGTTATAAGGAGATAATATGTCAGTGTTGTGTTTAGAGCTTGGTGCTCAGCCCCCAAGTGGCCAAAACATTAATGAATGCAGGTTTAAACAAAAAGCCTAGCCCCATAACCTACAGTATAATGCCTAGTTCACACTACACAACTTAAGCCCTGATTTTCTGCTCGCAGAGAGTTTTTGGAGTGAACTTGCTTTCATTTGAGTAGTATTTTACATGTTGTGGCTAAACTGAAGTCTTGAGACTGCTGTGATGTAAAACTGAACTTAGCAACAGAACAGAGCCATCTGTGGCTCCATAATTTTCTTTTTTCTTCTTACTTTCCATTCATAGTAAAATTGCGCAAAACTACCTTTCTCTCTTTTTGTCGTCTTGTTTAAATAAACTTTATTTGAATTGTCAATGGAAAAAATCAACCGGTGGTTCTGTACTTACGTTCAGTGTCGTTCTTAGCGACCACACAATTAAATACTCATTTTCAAAAAATGCTAATATATACACAAGGTTATCTTTGTTCATAGGTGATTCCATTAAATTACAACTTCCAGAGAAAAGTAATGTTGTATCTAGAAGGTAACCCCCAAGTTGTGAAACTCTGACAAGATGGTTAAGGGTAGCATAGGTCATCGGGCCGCAAGTCTCGTGACAGTTTTCACACATTTCCCCAACTTGGGAGTTACCTTCTAGACACAACCAAAAGTAACAGGTCTCATACTTCCTGGAGAGAGATCACTGTAGTTCTGGAGATGTATTCTGCTGATTGCATGCAGACAGTAAATCAATGCAATAGGAAGGTGAAAGCAAAAAAAACAAAACTGAAATAGACCCTGGTGGACAAACGCAGTGCTAAAGTTCCTTGAGAAAGAACCTGCTCTATACAGTACAACCTGAAGTGCCTACACACAGAGCGAGCACTGCATGGCTTTACTGTGAACTACGTCTAGCTCTGTTTGCATTGTACCTCGGTCTGAGAGAGGAAGGGGCAAGTGACCTTCGGCAGGTCACCGCTGGACTTCACAGGCTTCTCAAACTGACTTCTGATGTGGTACTGGCCCGGACCAGGAACTCCCTGATGGGAAGCACAAAGCAAGAAATGCACAATAAGTACAAGGTGATATTTGTAGTCAAGTGCTTTGGTAATATCACTTTTCATGTAGCCAATGTCAATTAGAAGATAAGGAGAGAGCACGAAGAAGCGAAAAGAGAAACTGAGAGGAAAAGGGAGAAAAGGACAGAGAGTTGCTTTGATTTCTCTGTTTCTGAGGTAAATGAAGGGCACACAGAGGAGGTAAACACTACTGTGAAGATTAACTGAATGAAATGAAAAATGAAGCAGATGAGTGAGCAACTTGTGAAAACACACAGTCAAAGCGCAGTTTCTCTGCTCTGCAATTAAGTCGCTTATGTTTAAAAGACAGACAGAGACTGGAAGACGAACTAAACACGTGTGCACGTTTGCTCTTTTCATAACAATCATGTGGCAACTTAAGACTACTGCGCCATTTCAGTGCAGTAATTACTGTAACGAGCAAACCAGCTAACAACACCAGACCTCACACTCACAGAGATGCTGACAGCGAGAGGTAACAAAACACACACACACACACACACACGTGTCCACATTCTCTAGTGCAGAGCCAGGACATTTTTGTATCTGTGGTAAAGCCACAAGGTTGCTGGGCCAGAGGTGGTTTAACTAGGTCTGCAGTAAAAACAGCATGGATTTCTGTGGAGATTGTTAGCAGTTACACCCAAATCTTGAGGGGGGAACAGTGGTGATTATCAGCACAATATGTCTTCCCCGTGCCTTAGGACGGCTCAATCTTTATTCATGAACAATGACTACAGTGTCTTCTTGCCAGGAAAAGTTTCTTGTCCTCAAAATCTGAAATGTCACATCCAGACATACAGTATGCTGATGTAAAGTTAAGCCGCAACTGAGAAGGCCACTTGTGTTTTGATCATTTTCAGCTCTGTGACAGACCTGCTGCGAGTCAAAAACGTTCAAAGTTTTTTTTTCCTGAAGTTTTAATTATTTCTTTGTGACACAGTAGGTTGAACCTGTACACCTTGTCTCTGCCATTCATAAAATCGTGTGTTACAGTTTCACTCTGTGACCCTTGACTAGAAAAGGAAACTCTGAACTCAACTCTTGGATACAGGAAGAAATTTCTGAACAGATTCGCCTTTTTTCCTTTTCATCAGTCATGAGGATACATCATGGCAAGGCGCAATATGGGCTCAAATAAGGGTCAATAAGATTTGGAGCTTGCAAAATGATGAATTTGGAAAATGATGAAAACCTAATGACCCTTATTTAAGCCCATACAAATACAGTAGAGCTGCACAATTATGGCCCAATTTCGATTATTTTTTTATCAATATTGTGATCAGGATTATTTATCCCGATTATTCAATGATTTTAGGGAAAAAATATTTGTATTGCACTTTCACATTTAAATAAACAGAGCGCTGCTTTCACTTCCACGTTACGTTACATTCCTGCTAAGATGTTTGCATCAAAATAAGACTTAAGATAAGGTTCTACTTCACCTGAATTCAACGCCCTTTCGTGCAATTTCTCTGTTAAAACGAGTTATATATAGTATGTTACTCTTCTATTCTGGTTTTTCACAGGCTGCCGCTGCGGGGTGCGCACGCAGCGGCGTGACAGCTCCCCAAAAATGAAGCCAATACATCTCGATCGCCCCCCGGTGGCCTGCTGTTAGTTTAGGAAGCACTTGATTTGCTATACAGTGGAGTTTTCCATGAGCGGAGCGCACATTTTAAACCTCAGTATCGCAGTCGATCATGTTTATTTAATTGTGGAAAGCCCAAACTGTGATCGTGATTAATATTCGATTCATTGTGAAGCCCTAAAATACAGTATAATTATAATCCATTTAACTGAATGTATGCAGTCCGCCTCAGTTGTTTTCTTAGTTTTAAGGTAGATAATACCAGATCCAGATTTTTTTTTCTTCTTTTCTGTGGGAGAAATACTGCTTCCCACTTTCTAAAAATAGCAAGCGCTGCAAACATTACATCATCATCCATGATAATGTTAACACAGAATTCACAGCATGTTAAAGATGAACTGACAGCGAACTCCACATTGACACGGTAATATAAGGCATTGCACCGGTACAACTCCATCTGTTTTGCTTTTGATTGCAGGGATACACGCGATAATGGTTTGTTAAAGTGGTTTGCTCGGCTGTTGCCCTTGCCATGTCAGAATGTCTATTTAATGGGGAAATCCTACACACACAGACTCTTAAACTCTATGGGACACCAGCAGCCCCCAGCCATTACAGGTAGACTGGCTGCTGATCTCTAGGAAGTAAAGGTGTTTGTCCTGAGTGTCCCCACTGTGGGTAATGACCCATCTGGTCAGTGTGTGTGTGTGTGGGAGTACATGTGAGTTGAGGTGTCAGGTACTAATGATGACGGATGGAGGTGCAGCCATCACTGTAGGGGGTCCAAATACAGCATGGTGCACACATACAAGCATACACAGAAGGCGATGTTGTCGATTCAAAGTCACAAGATAATTTATAGTATGTCAGGCGTATTTTTTGTAATTTTAGTAGCCATATATTATATAAACAGAGGTAGAGCAAATGCCATAAAATGTCATGTAAAATGAACTATGCACGATTACATAAACTAAAACCTGAAAGAGAGGAGAGGCAGCAGAGCAAAATGTTCAAGGAAAGAGAGGACGAGAAGAGAGAAAGGCGTAGGTGCGAGTCCTTGACAGAAGGGAAACGTTCACCTCTCTCTCCACAAATCCAGTCCCACATTTCTCTCTCTCTGCCTCACCCACTCTACCCCACCGACCGGAGAAATAAGGCATCACAAGGCATTACTCTGCCAGAACACTCAAGTTCATATGCAGGTGAGTAACTCCCCTCCACTCAACCGGCTCCAACGTATCAATGTGTATTTGTATATGTGTGTGTGTGGTTGTCTGTGATTAAATCTTGTGTTCTACTGCCCTCTATGGGTGAACAGATAAACTGATGAATTATACTGAGAGAGGGAGGAGGGGCTGAATCATTTCCCCCTTTAATCGACTGTACTTATATAAATCAAGAATAAATCCAAAGTACTTACCTTGACTCACTGTAAATCACTTTGCTCTATCATGACTCATTCTCAATCTGCAGTTTTCAAATCCGATTGTGTTAAGAATTTATCTGAATCAAAGTGCAGTGAAGAAAGAGGACAAGCTGCTTAACTGTCAAATTAAAAGCATTAAAATACATCTGTAACATGTCAAGGCATCATAATTTAATTATGGGTGTTTAAGTGTGATTACAACTACTTTATATAATATGCTAAAATAGATAGAATTTGTTAAAACCTGAAGGTTAGAGGCTTCAGTAACTGTGGGGGCTGCAAGCAAATGGTGCACTCAAGCTACAGTATTCCTATGCACCACAGAGCTAAAAGGAAGGTGAACACTCGACTTATATTCATCAGGTGGCCAGAAACCTAACTCCAAGTGAATGCTATTGTTGCTGTTTAAACTAGGCAAAAGTGAGCAAGGCTCACATACCCCCCTGCTCACTGCTTGACCCCTACTAAAGTAGGGCCAAAGGTTTTGCCCTTTTGGAAAAATTAAAAAAAATGTTGGGCACCCTGGACTTCTAACCCCCACAAGGCACAACTAGACTACACTGTCAACCATCATACCACATTTGAAGTTCCTACGTTAAATAGTTTCAGAGTTCTGCTCCGGAAACGAAAGTGTGACACACGAACGGACGGAAGGACGGACGAACGGAAAGACGGACGGACGGAAGGACGGACGGTTGGAAGGACGGACGGACGGAAGGACGGACGGACGGAAGGACGGACACGCGGAGCGCTATATAACCCCGACTACGTTGTCGCGGGGTAATAAAGAGCAACTGTTTGCTAACATGTTCACCATATCAACTTTTTTTTTTGTATATACTAATTTTTATTTTTTAAACAGTGCAAGAGACACCATACAGTGCAATTTCAGTACATTATTACACGGCTCTGTTGAATACTCAGTTCTGATTGATCAATCACGGCGTTCTACAGTCTGTTATTTCTTTATAGCAGACCGTTGCTATGGACGCAGTTCCGATGTCGGGCTCTGGCAGACCATTTTTGTGTCAAATTATTGATTTCTTAAGTAAGTAGCTGTGTAATAAGCCGGATAATGTACAGCTAGCGGGTGATTGTTGCGAAATAAACCCCTTCAGGAAGATGCAAGACCCCTCCGCCGCATCGCCCTGTTTATTTCACAACAATGACCTGATCCCTTACTTACCACCCTGCTTTGGATTTGCAAAAGTGCTCTCTCCAACAGGTGGGGCTGAGAGGACCGCAGAGTGAGAATCAGTACTATGTGTACGCTTATTGTATGTACAGTATGTGGGATACCCTCGGACAGGGCAAGACAAACAGGACAAAGAAAACAATGCTAGGGGTGCAACTACAGATAAAAAGAATTACATAAGTAAATGAGTATTAATATGTTTACAAACAGCGGGGACACTCCACAAACAATACATGGTATGGGGACACCCCCAAACCCCTGTATACAGCACCTCAGTGATGGCAGATGACCTCATCAACATTTATTTAAAGGTTAGTGATAAAGTTGACATAAGGTGTCTATATGTTCTCATGTATATCAAGCTATCCAGCTTTCCTTCCATTTTGTAATACAAGCAATCAAGTGGGATATAACTTGACATGTCCACCTTACACTGAGACAGTGTTGGGGGGGGGGGGGGCCTTCCAGCCGTCACGGATACATGTTTTGAAGCAATAAATGCAAGATTACTGAATTTCCTTTGATGGCAGTCACCAACATTAAAGTTGCCAAGCAGACAGAGACGCAGAGTGGGTATGAGATTGATTTCCAAGCTTGATGAAATAACAGAACGTATTTCCTCCCAGAAGGGGATACGTTTATAACAAGACCCTAGCATATGAAAAAAAGGACCCCTTTTGTCTCCTGCACCTCCATACTTGCCAAACTTGAGACCTTAAAAATAGGGAGGATTTCAAAACCCAAGCAGGGAGTCTGGGGGTCCTCACCCAGAAAAATTAGACTTTGTTTCCTGCATTCTGGTGACTTTAAAATAATGAAAATAACAAAATAATAAGTACACTATATGTATATAATAATATACATAATTCGCCCCTCTGGCGTAAACTTGGCGTGTGAATCTCCGGCATAAACTAATATTCATCAGTTTTTATTAATTTTTTGCCCCTGCATGAGTATTTCTTTCAGTTAGCTCTCTCCATCTCTCACTCACTGAAGGCCCTTTCAGACACAACGCAACAACGGCACCACTGCGCTCTGAAACCCGTTATTTCCAATGGCTTGCGCCATGCCACGACGGCTTTTCGCTACATCAAGCAAAGCCCAACTTTGTCGCTGCACATTGTGATGCGCGCTGAACCCAGCGGCGAGCGCAGCTCGAACATGAGCTCAAACTGCACTGTGGCACGAGCACAGACTGCTCTCTTCTGCTGGGAAACGACATTTGGTGTAGCTCTATTGTCGTCCGGGTGGAAACCGTAGGGCTTAGACACGCTGTACAGCGCCAGAAACAGGTTGAGATAACGAAAAGGAAAAAAAGTGTGAAAATTTGCCATAAATCGGGAGAAATACGGGAGAATTGTGACCCAGGGAGGAAACTGAGAGAGGGCAATGAAAAACGTGAGTCTCCCAGGAAAATCGGGTGGGTTGGTAAGTATGTGCACCTCCAACACAAAAAAGGACATTTCTAAATGCATAGTATTCAGATTTGCTGGAGTATAGTATGTTCTATGCAGACTCTTGAATTGTAAGAGCCTGTGCCTCCAGTTGTATGAGCCAGAGAGGCAATTTTACATTAAATTTCCCCAAAATTAACTTCACATTTTCTCTTGGTAGAAAGAGTATAGTCTGGAAAAGCCTTGGTAAAGTTAAGAAATTAATTTAGTTGATTTCTCTGATTGTCTCAGTGTTTTCTCTATTACAGAGGTAAAGTTTAGACATTCATTTAGTTGATTTCTCTGATTGTCTCAGTGTTTTCCCTATTACAGAGGTAAAGTTTAGACATTCCTTTAGTTGATTTCTCTGATTGTCTCAGTGTTTTCCCTATTACAGAGGTAAAGTTTAGACATTCATTTAGTTGATTTCTCTGATTGTCTCAGTGTTTTCCCTATTACAGAGGTAAAGTTTAGACATTCATTTAGTTGATTTCTCTGATTGTCTCAGTGTTTTCCCTATTACAGAGGTAAAGTTTAGACATTCATTTAGTTGATTTCTCTGATTGTCTCAGTGTTTTCCCTATTACAGAGGTAAAGTTTAGACATTCATTTAGTTGATTTCTCTGATTGTCTCAGTGTTTTCTCGATTACAGTGGGCTTTGGTTCCTCCAATGTTTGCTGGGTCGACTGAACAAAGCTTCATAATTGCAAAAATCGGAGGAATTGTGAATTGAGTACCTCGTATTTTTCCTGAATCTGTTTAAATGAGAGAAGAGTTACGTTGTCATACAAGCCAGGAAAACTTAGAATGCCTTTTTCTGTCCACTGTTTGGAAATATTGTCACTAAATATAGAAGGCAATGCTGGGTTCTTCCATATAGGAGAATAGGGTGAAAGAAGCTTATTCCAGTTCACTTAATTTATGAGCACAGTCCCATATTCTCACAGAGTGAAGTATAATTGGGTTGCTTCCCACCATATCAACTTTAATAAGGTGATAATATGTCAATGTTATGCTTACAGCTTGTTGCACTGCCCCCAAGTGCCCAAAAATCCAATAATGCAGGTTTAATTGCCACTTGTGGTCACAGTGGCCACTGTCCAGCAAGTTACATAGGCTCACTTTAAAGGACCACGTCCCCCACAGGGGCAGAGCCTGATATTGATCCCAGTCCTCTAAAGCTTTCATCTCTTACACTTCTCATTCATCTAAGCTTAGCATGTATAGCACCACATGAACACAAACACCCACCAACACAAACACATACTCACCTTCTTTTCTTCTTGTTTGGGCACCAGTTCGTGGTAGCGAGGGATGATAAGCTCAGCTCTGCCTTTCTGCTCCTTTTGAAGGTTAACATTCTCGTAGTGCAATTCTACGTTTCTGAAACAGACAGGGACAACGACAATGTCTTTGAGAATAGAAGACAAAGATAAACAAATAGAAGAGATACAAATACACAGCGCGAGAGAGAGAGAGAGAGAGAGAGAGGTGTTGTTTAACATACAAAATAGAAAAGAATAAAGTAGGAGAAATGGGGAGATGCGATATATTGAATGAGAGGGGGAGAGAGATGTGTAATGGAAAAGTAAATAGGAAGAGATAAACAAAGCAAAGACAGATGGGAGACAGAATGAATGACTAGAGAAGAGGAGACCTGCTCTGTCAGCATTTTAAATCATTTTTAAATGATTCCAATAATCACGAACATGTTTGTGTGGGTGTGTAAACGTCTGCCTACACCTACATGTATACAGCATGATTGCTCACATGTACACTTTCCCTTCTATTACTTAGTCGATTCCTTTATGCGCAGCTGAGCTGGGTGCGTGCCGGCCAATGCAGAAGTGCTTAGTAAGGCCCATCCTCTGTGGCCATCGATAGAAATGCTATGTGAGAAATGTCAAACATAACGCCCCTGCTGTAGGATCAAAGCAATATTTCATTTTGAAGGAACAGCTCCTCTGCTCAGCAAACGTCTCTGTGAGAGCTCAAGAGCAGTGAACATCTGAGACTAGACACTCTGAAGCATCTAATCCAACCAGCCTTAATCTATGATTCAAAATGTGAATTTAGGGCTGTCAAAGTTAACGTGATAATAACGTGTTAACGCAAATTCATTTCAACACCACTAATTTCTTTAGCACATTAACGCAACCGTTGATTTTTTAGGTTGTAGCGGGCTCAGTTTTAAAGCTAGAGTGTAGATACTGGTATCATATGAAACTAGAAACCTGAGGAATCCATTGGTGCCAATCATGACATACTACATACATTTTGGTGAGGAAAAACTGGCATGGCCATTTTCAAAGGGGTCCCTTATTGACCTCTGACCTCAAGATATGTGAATGAAAAATGGGTTCTATTGGTACCCACGAGTCTCCCCTTTACAGACATGCCCACTTTATGATAATCACATGCAGTTTCGGGCAAGTCATAGTCAAGTCAGCACACTGACACACTGACAGCTGTTGTTAAATGTTAGACTTGAGTTTGCCATGTTATGATTTGAGCATGTTTTTAATGCTAAATACAGTACCTGTGAGGGTTTCTGGACAATATTTGTCATTGTTTTGTGTTGTTAATTGATTTCCAATAATAAATAAATACATACTTATGTATGAAGCAAGCATATTTGCCCACTCCCATGTTGATAAGAGTATTAAATACTTGACAAATCTCCCTTTAAGGTACATATTGAACAGATAAAAAATGTGTGATTCATTTGCGATTAATCACGATTAAATAGTTTAATCGATTGACTTCCCTAGTGAATTTATGAAGGTTTTTATTCCAAATACATGAATTGATGGTTATCCACTAAGTTCCATTCTCAATAATCACAATGATGCTACATGCTTATTTAGTTAGCAAAGGTCCTAAGGTAATGCTAACTTCAGCAGTTCCTTGTGAAATTAAATGCAAAACATCTTCTCATCTAATTCTCCACAAAAAAAAAGTGTATGTCACAAAATGTCAAACTATTGCTTTACTGTAACATGTTGCCAGGCCATTGTTATGATATGATGATCAACATTGTTGATCATGTGCCACTGATAATAAAATAAATGCGCATCTAATACTGTACCATGACATGTAATACTTACATCTCAGGGTAATATTGTCCTGGACCCGGTCCCTCCTCCACTGTCACCTCACCTCTCTTCCCTGTCATGTTGCCAAAGTGGACTCCTTTATACTTCTGCGCAGTACTCTTCTCTGACTACAGAAAGAGAAAGAATAAGAGAGAGACACCAAGAGAGAGGAGGTGAGGAGTGGATGAGAGAAAGGATTGGCCGGGGAGAATTAATGAGAAGAAGAAGATGGTAGGAGGAGAGAGAGAGAGAGAGAGAGAGAACGAGATAACAAGAGGATAAATGGATGTACAAAGAAGGACAAAATAGAATTGACACATTCACACTTATCTGGTTTCTCTTCCAGCCAGGGCTCATGAAGTTGGGGTTGAATGAAACGTAAAGTTCAGCCAAATGCCAGAGTATGTCAGAGATCTAGTAGAGACCCTCTGTCCCTTCTTATCTCTCTGAGTTTTACAGCCTGCTTCCTCTGCCTCTGGCCTTTCAGATAGGACCAGTCCACTCGGCAGCTTTAACTACTGAGAGAGGCTATGCCTGGAAATGAGCTGGCCGGGTGTCAAACACATTTTAGAGATACTGTGTGGGAGATTTTCTCGAAAATATATTGCAAGGGTGCTACAAAATAAGACAACTTGGTTTTGAATCCCAATCCATCTTAGTGTAGTGTGCTATTACGCTACCATTTGCTAATTAGCGGTAAAAACAAAGCACAGCTCCCATTCGTTTTGCAGGTATTTGGTAATTAATCCAATTGTTGGACAAATCGCAGGGAGAGCTAAAAATGAAACATGATTTAGTGTAATTGTGATACATAAAGAAAGCCTGGCACTGGAGTTTATAACTGTGGGAGGTTTGGAATTTTTACATCTATGAGAAATTCCCAAACCTCCCAATTTACTTTAATTCACATTCCTGACTCTGAAAGAAATCTGCTGCTTGTCCCTCAAAAATGAAACCACATGTACTAAAATGAAACAGACATGTAAGAAAAAGCTTCCCTCACTGAATAAAATATCAAAGCATCCAAAACTCTTCCCTTTCTTCTCTAACTTTTCCTTGACCCAACTGTCTGTTTCTATTCTGTGAGGCAGGTTATGCGAGGATTGGCAGGGAGTCTCAAAAAGTTTTTAACTCCATGCGGTGCCTGTCTCCTTATCTCAACTTCAACACTGACTGGAGGACGAGATCTGAGGTTCTGTCCCCTGTGATCTAACCAATCCAGTTTTGAGGAAGAGAGATAGGAAACAAGGATGTTCAAATGCTTAAAGTTAAAAAGAGAAACACGACTGTTCTGCATCGCACGCAGACACATGCAAGCACCGTGATGGTATCGCAGCTGGCATTGAGTTCAGAGGCACAAATTGCCTATTTCTGTCAAGGAGAGCTTTTAAAAGCAAAACAAAAACATAGCTAGTGGGTATAAAACATACTCATTCAACTTTAATAAAGTGGAATGGCAGGCTATTCATTATTTAAATGAGAATACATTTTTGTCAGTATGGTCGTGTGTGGGCCGGATCCCGCAGGCTGAAACTGTTGGTGTTCTTTCTACAAACGTACACACAACACAGCATGGGTTTCCATCTGATTCAGGTTCTATTGAGAGGACAATCTTGTCCGTGTCTCCGTTTCCATCTCATACCTTCACCCCAAATACTGATTCTGTGTAGAGACTGACCAATACTTGATTTCTGGGGCAGGGTATTTACAGAGAAACAATGAAAGTATTACTCATATAGACTCTTCAGAAAAACACTAAATGAGGGAATATATTTTGGAATAACTGTGTTCATACCTACAGTAGAGACTTGCACAATCTATGCAAAGGAGTATAAAGCTTTTCTGGTGGCTTATGGTGGCCTAACATCTGACTAAAGCCGGGGTTCCACCAAAGGCTCACGGAGCTTTTAGTCCCTTGAACTACTTTTCAAGGAACTAAAAGGTTCCTTCAGCCAACTGTTGTCTAAGTTTCCACTGCGGCCTAAAGACCTGCGAAGATTAGTCCGCTAACGTATGAAAAAGCAACATGACATGAGACGAGGGCTATTGGTGGTCGCGTCGGTAAACACACTCTCCAGCCTGCAGTTCAGTGTGCCCGCCTGTTTCATCTAAAAGAAACACAAAAAAATAAACGTTTTGTCTCACTGTGATGATATTTACTGCTGCATATATTTACTGATGCATGTTGGATGTAATGAATGAAATGCAGCAGAGGAAAATTAATCTAAGAGCGTCTGTCTCCACAGTAAATCATCTGTTGAGTGTTTGATGGTTATGTATTTGTGCTTTAGAACGTAACCGCCGTGAAACAATCAGAAAATAACTTTTCTTTCTCTCATTCACAGCACCGCCGCGCTGTATGTCTCTTCTACCGCTCGCCCTATCCGCTCGCTCGCACGATCTCACTCTCTTTTTCTCTGTCTTTTGTTAAATGAGTCGGGAAGCCGACAGCAGAGCCTAACTTTACTTTTAATGTCATCAAACAAAGAGAAATGCTCTCCCCTCATCTTAAAATGGTCCTAAATTGATACTAGAGTACTTTCTTGTTTTATGAATGAAGCGGTGCAGTGTTTGACCAATCAGCGACGGTCATCCTGCAAACTCCAACTCGAAAATTCCAGTACTTACAGAAAGTACCATCCCACGACCAGGGCCTTTTTGGGGGTACAATTCCCTGGAAAATCGAAATGCAATGAGTTCCTCAAAAGGTTCCTAGTTCCAAGTTCCTGCAGTGGAAATGGGGCTTAAAATACTTAACACTGTTTTTTCCTTTAATCTGTTACCCATCTGTACCTCCTAGATAATACATTTAAAGTGAACATTATCTAAGTTCTAGCATGCATATTATCATTTACATATCATATTTTGTAAGCAACAAGTGAAGCTTAAAAATTTTGACTTTTCTCTCCTTTATCAACGCAAACCTCAGCCTCACAAAACAGTGACATTGTAACATCCAATATAAGGATGTACAGCAGTCCTGTACGCTTGTTGCCATCATGTCAACTGAGAACTCTCGACATGTGGAGCACAGCAGGAAGCTGGTGATAACAAAAACTCCTTTGACAGATTTTCAGTGTGGGAACCATTGCTATGTTCCCATTTGAATGATCTGTCATGGATGTAGCTCATTCATTGATTGGCCAGTTAGAAAGTGCTGCAATGTTTATTTTTCAAAATGTCCCTTCCTAAACTGATTCTGTCTCCTATATACTAACACAGCCTGTACTCCATATCACCATCTGGCCAGCTGTGTTATGCTAATCTGACAAATATAAATCTACACAGTCTGAACTAACAAAATATCTCATGGGGACACTGTTTCTAAATTAGCCCAAGAGCTTTTTACTGAATTATGCACATTTAATTTTTTAGCCATAACATGTGCCTGTACCAATGTATCAGCCAATAACTGCTCACTATTCCAGCATTTCAGTCTGTCTCTAATTCTAAGTCGTAAGTATCAGTCGATGCAGTGAAGAAATTGTTCAATCAATACAGACGTGAACCATAAGTTTAGGGTCAGTGGATGAAACCGATTAAGATGTTTTTGTTTTTCTCAATAACATTCTGACAGAAAACAAAGTTATGCTCTTTTGATTTCTGTCTAATGTCTTATCATTCAAGGGTTGCCCCCCGGATACTTTGAAGTTACGTCCTCAGACAACCACTTAATTCTGTCTCTCCACTCTTCTGAACTCAGACGGAGCACGAGGCGGGGGGAAGTGTTTGAGTTTAAAGAAAAGAGTGTGTCACATGGAGGGACGGAGGGAGGAAGACAGACAGAGATGGACGTTGGAACTTTCAAAGGGAGGGCAACAGAAGTTGAGACAGAAAAAAAAAAACAGCTGAGGATGGATGCTCTGCCGATAGCCCTAAATCACAGCGCGCCTCGGTGCCTGCGCCGGTGGGTTGACACAAACTCGGCCAACACTCAAGGACGCTGTTGACTTCCTCTGGTCATTAACAGATGAAAAATAACTTAATTGAGAGCCAGACCAGCAGGCGTGTGCATTATTTTAAGTGAATATTGTAATATAGCTTCAAGAATAATTACTAATGGCTCTCTTTGTTGGCATGTAAAATGGATGAGCATTGGTGCGCTGTGGCTTTTTTAAAGTGGAGCTGCATTCATTAGCTATGGAAATGGGTTTTGGGCCAACTGAATGGGGCGGGGTGGGGGTTCAGCGGTGCATTAGATCTGCCTAGCACTAATGGACCTCGCCTCGCGGGCAGAGTAAGTACACTCAGACACACACTCCTGCAGACTAATGAAAGCACACATGCGTGCACAAATGAACACTTCACGTTCTCTGATGGATGTGCATTCAAACTTTAACATGAGTGTGCATGTCTGTGTGTGTGTGTGTATCTGTCCTTACCAGCAGTGGATTGTAGTAGGCTGGCCCCAGGCTTGCGTCCCTGGGAGGGGGTGGCTGCTTCAGGAGCACACCCAGGGTGTCCTCCTCGTAGCCATAGGCCTGGCCCGGGGAAGGAATGGATGGGATATCTGACTGACGAACAAGCCGGAGACTTTTAGCCTGCAGCCACTGCGCACAGAGAAAAAACAGGAAAAAGACAGGAAGAGAAGTCAGGGTTTGTGATGGAAATGATGCCCTGGCTTACAAAGTAGTTGAGCAATGCCTGGGGCCCATAAAGTGTGAAACTGAGGGAGGGACAGAGAGAGAAGGAGCGAGGGTGGGCAGAAGATAAGAAACAAAAATGGAAAAGGGAGAAAGGAAGGAGGAAAGACAGAAGTAGAAGTATAGGAGTAGGAACAATATCTGCTAAGGGAAGGCCATCTCAGTCAAAATGCATGAAAGCTATTCAACTGTCTGGAAGTCTAGAGATAGCAGGAAGTAAGTTGTGTGTGTTTGTGTTGGTGTAGAAGGAGGAAAATGTGAGCATAATCTGTACAGGAGTTCTTTCATGATTGGTCAGGTCTGGAGGTGAACGTACCAGTCTAGACGAGATAAAAGCACTGAGCTCAGTGTTAACTAAAATCTTATATATGTGTGTATACTCTGGATATAAATTTAACATAGCATGCAAATGGAAAGAACAACTTCATATCATCTCAGTTAACAGCAAGGCTGAACTTAGTATGTTTCACTACTACAGTACCATTGCTGATGAGGATGGAGGCTACTGGACAGGTCACACTATCTAAAGTCTTTTCTCCACAGTGCACATACAGTATAATGCAATGTATTTAGTGAGCTAAATGATAAAATAGTTTGCTTGCTTTGTAAGTGCTTTGCCTTAAACTCTCAAACCACCTGAGACATTCGATGTGTTCGCTGTGCCAAATGTGGATTTACAAAGCTGCAAGGCGCTTCTATTTGTTGAATTTGATGAATAGCAATGATGACAGGGGTGCTTGGCAAAACCTCCTTGTGTCTGGACACCAAACACAAAAGGGTGAGCAAAGTTTCAGGGGCTTACAAAGAACAGAGGTAAAATGGACACACTGTTGTCTTCAGGCTTTAGTCCGACTGTCCTTGGACAGAATGAGGTCAGGCTTTTCCACTGTTACAGCTACTGAGGATATTATACAAAAAAAATGGATTACATAACCTTATGATGCTTTTGTTACACTGGCATAGAGAAAAACAATACATGTCAGAAATCTAGCTCATCTTCCCTGTGCTTATCATCCTATTTCACATTTCCATATTCAGGACAAAGATAATTGTCACTTAAACAGTTAAAATCAAGTTATAGGTCCCTACTTGGTCCGGTGTCTTTACAGTTTTGGTCCTCCATATCTCCATCATGATCATGAACTTGTTACTGATCCTCTGTTGCATATTAAAATTGACTGCTACGTATATAAGATGCTTTACATTGTAAGGTATGATAGAATAACGTACTTATTATGGACCAAAGGTGTCATATTCTATCTTTCCTTTGTTTCGCCTCCCATGTTCAAAGTATGTGATAAGTTTTCAAATGTTACAGCAAATACACCAGGTGGTGTTCTTTTAATAAGAAAAATAGAAACGTGATTGTTTTGACAAATGTCTAGAAAAACTGTTTCCCTCAAAAGTTTTAAAATAGCAGCCTCTGCTTCCCATTGAGAAGTACTGGCAAGGTACCGTCTGCAAGTATTGGCAGTCGCCTCTTTTGGAGGAGGCACTGTTATTCATATCTTTTGCTTGGCACAGATAGATACATCCCACTGTGCACAGTGCTGAGGAGAGTGTTACATTTTATTGTATGTGTGAAAATAAAAGTTATTAACTGCGTGTGCATGTGTGTGTGTGTGTGTGTGTGTGTGTGTGTGTGTGTGTGTGTGTGTGTGTGTGTGTGTGTGTGTGTGTGTCTGTGTGTGTGTGTGTAGTGCTAACAGGACATGAGACACCTGGTTAGATGGGTAACAGAGGGAAAAGGTGACCTCTCACCAACACAGGGGGATATTTTGGTTTAATATGAGGCTGATAATACACAGGGAAAAAACAATCGATTGTTAAAAGTAGAGATACCCAAACCAACAGTGTGAGAGTAAAAAGTCTTTTGTACTGGTACCAGATTACTTTTTGATCCATGGTGGATCTTGACCAGATCAACGCAAGAGAGCAGTTTTCCTTATACAGAGGACATACTGCATGAAAGCTAACCTACTGTAGTAGAAAAACATAATAAGCTGGAGGGAAGTGACTTCTCATTTACTTTGCCCACATAACTACACCCATACGCCTACCGTTTTCCTGCCAAGCTTCTCAGCCTGTCCTGCTTCAGCCGTCGCGGCCCTGAGTGTGGTTCCCGAGACAGGCAGCACATTGTAGGCACCGGGGCCAGGAACCTTCGACACTACCTCCTTAAAACGCTTGGAGCGGTTCTGAAGACTGCGCCCACCATGGATGTTTAGCTGACGAGAGATGGATTCAACAGAGAGACAAGTAGACACACACAGAGAGAATGAGAATGCCATCAAGAAAGATTTCCTCAACAAATTCTCCCCCTTGCTCTCATCCAGTATTATAAGCTTCATCTTCTGCCTTAAATGAATAGCTTTAGATGTCTTAACAAGAAAAAGCTATTATAGAGCTGCTGGACAAACACATTCTGACATGAATGAAAAGTACTCCATATTTCTTTCGTACTTGACAGTGACTTCTTCTGCTTATATGGCCCCCTAGTCTGAACAAGCCCAAGCATTTTAGTAAGAAATTCAACCTCACCTATCCTAGTATACGGCTCTCAGGTACACTCAGGTCTTGACTTAATTGTATGTAAATGATCGTCTCTGTCCTACAGTACCTTGACAGGTGAGAAGTCATACTCTCCAGGTCCTGGTATCTGCTCACTGGACTGATTGAACACTGGCTGTCTGTTGGTCAAGGCCAGGAATGGAGCATAGCCTTCTGCAATAAAGAGAAACATACAAAAGTAAAATACCTGTATGTAAGTTATTGATTGATTCAAAAACAGCAAATCTGTGATTATATTAGATTGTATTTTATGTTTGTATTGTATTAGTGCAAATGTGCTTTAAATAATATTACTATAGTGAATTAACAAAATAATAGGAATATGATACATTTAAACTTGGCCGAGCAATATAGAGTATATCACATGGCTAATGTGTTGAGTTGAGTTCCACTGCCAGATGTACATCACCATGACCTGTTTCAAAGTTACATATATATGTAGGCTAACATAACGAAGTTTGAATGTTGTGTCATCTTTCTAATAAATTAATAAATCGATTAAATTTGGACTATATCACTGTAACGGTGTTGTCCCACATCAACACATCTCAGCCCCCAGCCCCATGACACACTTTATATTAGGCAGGGGGTATTTTTACTGTATTTATTTGTGATAATGCTGCTTGACTGAAGTCTGTCATATTTATTATTGTGTTATATGTATTTATTGTATTTTGGATTGTACTTGAAACTGTGATGTTATATTGTGATCCTGTTGTAATGTTATGTAGTGTGTCTATTGAGTCTATTGTGTCTATTGTGTCTGTGTTTAGGATTACAGATGGAAATTAGCTTCCCTGCTAAATCTGGTGCACCCATCTTTTTGTTTCTATGTAAACAATTAATGTCTGTGCACACAGTCCTTTTAAAACAATAAAATAAAAATAAAATAGACTTCCTATTAACACACTTTTACTCTTGTTAGCACTTGTTTATTAAACTCATGAGCCAGATGCCACGATGTAAACTAACATTAGCTTACGGTTTTCAGGTAGCTAACGTTAGCATTTTAACATGCTATAGCTATAGCTAGCTAACGTCAAGTTCATTTTAAGTAATAATGTGCATTTTTGGCCTAACGTTACATTTACTCCGGAGTACAAAAAAAGAAGCAGGTGTATTTATCGGTTTAAAACGAGACTAGAGTAGCCTACGGTTACAGTTGTTCACTCGAGTCTTGGTTGTAGCTAACGTTAGCAAGCTAGCTAATTCCTACCTTTTTTTTTTTTTTTTTTCAGAACTTTATTTTCAACAAAAGACAAGTAAAAAAGTATAGGGAATACAATAAACAGTACAAAACAAACAAGACAAAAAAAAAAAAAAAAAAAAAAACCTTAATGCCAGAGGAGTTCAATGTCCATTCATTTCAAGTCTTTTCAGAGTTCAAGAAAATGTACTTCCTTTAAAATATTGAGAGACTTTACAGCTTTTTGGTTTTTGACATTTTTCCAGTAAGGTGCTATACTGCTCGAGTTCAACAAGAAACCGACGAAAGCAGGTTGTTTGGAGTCAGACCATTTCCATTTGTGGATGTGGAATTTACCAAGTATAATCAGAAGCTGAATTATATAGGTAATGTTGCTATCCATCCCATAAAACACAAAATATAGCATCACATCAAATACATTAATCTGTGCATTAGTACTCATTTTTCTATTTATGAAATTTTGCATATCTGTCCAAAATAAAGTCGAACGATTACAGTGAAAAAACAAATGAAATATTGTTTCTCGATCTGAATCGCATAAAAAACACATGTAGAGTCTATATTTATTTTAAATCTTTCTAATACTTCTTTAACAGGGTAAATTCTATGTAAAATCTTGAAGGATACTTCTTTCACTTTATTATTAATACAATATTTGTTCAGAATACAACAAGCCTTTTTCCACTGTAAATCACCCATAATAGACGACCAAAAGAACTTCGCTGCAGGAGGTGTAACACAGTTCAAAACATCTCTAATGTGTCTGTTAGTGCATGTTAATATCTCCAATAAAAATATGCTCAGAACTAATTCCAACCTGATGCTTTAGGACTGCAGAGGGTGACGTCATACGAGCCGGGGCCGACGGTAGATGAAGTTCCGCTTGCTGTCGCGAAGGTCACTCTTGGGGCTCGTCCATACATTTTAACTTTCCCTGCCTGAAACAGACTGGTACCTTAACTAAACTTTATTTGTACAGTACGGACACCTGCTAGAGTCGACCCAAAAAAAATCCAATTATAGTTCTCACTTTATTAGCTAAATGTGTTAATAAAGCCCCCAAGGTCAAAACATTCCTTCACTGCTCTCTGGTCCAGTCCTGGGCTCGTCTGCGTCACTTTGCGTGCGTCGTTGCCTAGATACCACATATGGTGACACACCGCAGTGACTGATGATCAGTAATCAGATGCAGAAAGAAGGAAAAGAGCCTGAAGTATCCTCCCCCTTGATGATATTTTCTACCACCGGTATCACCTGAACATTTCTGTAACTCTAATAAATTCTATTGCCTTTTATTACCATTATTGGTTTTTCTTGCATATTTGTGAAATCAACCTAAAATTGATTTTCACCTACAGCAAAATGTTTTGCTGTTTTACATTAATCTCGTGTATATTTTATAGTTCATGTTGTCAAAGTGCGACACAGCTTGCTTGCTTGTTTCTGCAGTAAAAACAACTGTTCCTGTATTTGGCCACTCTTGTCACCACTCCTGTTCTCATAATTTACAGTCTTGACCTACTTACTCCTGCACTATTAGCCTGCCTCACAGTGTAGTTAAGATATGGATAATGAGAACTCAGGGGAGAGCCATCCAAGTATAACAAGTGCCACTGTGGAACAGCAGTGAACTGCATCTGTATTTAAACTTCCTGTCATGACTCATGTCTCATGAGCAGGAGGTTCGGTCTGCACACTGGTGTTCAATTTGACAAATATTATTAATCCCCAAGAGGAAAACTTAGTCAGACAGCAGGGCATCCACTAACTCAGCAGCAGCAATATTAATCATAGACACAATGGGGACATTATTGCAATTTATGAATGGCACGGTTACTGTAACTGTAGCAACTTCTCACTGGTGCACTAAATTACAATCATCAGTGGTACAGAGATAATATCAAATGTCAATTTGTCACAGGCTAAAACATTAATCAGTCGTCCATATGCTCAAAATTATATCCTATTTTCCAAAACCTCACTTTACAATTTCTCACCTAAGACTTTTAGCATGTCTATACCAAGTCAGTAAGACTAGAACAAAAGACGTTAACTGAAAATGGCAACACTGACACTAATACTTTACTAAAGATATTGACCATATTATAGTACAAAAACATATGTGTTGTCTGTTCTCTCAGGGATCTGGGAGAAAACCAAAGAAAGCATCAGTTTGTTGTGAACACTTATGTTACTTGTCACACAACAAACCGTGCTGAAGAACAAGACACGTGAACTTTTCTGCATCAAATGAGCTAATTTTCTTGTGAAAAAGCATCATTCACATGGAAAGTGAATAACATACAGCTTAGGCCTGCACAATTAACTGATAAGAGAAGAAAATCAGACAAACCAGGTATAATTAAAGGGAATAATTTCGTTTCTACCTGATTTCTGACTATCAAAAGTGTATCTCTAAGACTTGGGGTTTATTAAACTACAATTACAGCTAAACCAATGTAATTATTTTAAGTTAGTAGTTTAATTGTGTAGCTGTAAACACAGGGAGACTGACTGAATGCAGAAACATGTTTTTGTCCAAGCAGGATAGAGTTGCTAGCTTCCATTAGTAAGACAAAATGCTGGACTGAGACAAAAAGAGCAATAAGACTGCTTCACCACTGGAGGGCAGCAGCAAGCTTCAGATGAGTCGTTCCTGCCTCAAATTCACATGAAGATAGGCGATGCCTTTATGGTAATCGGAAATATTGAAATTATAGAGGCATGACGCCTAGATACAGGTGTTTCAAAAGGCAAATGGAGGGAAAATACATGTAATAAATATAGGTTTAATAATTTGGTACTCTAAATAGCGTTGATGCGTACGAGTCTTTTTCACAACTGTCATTTATGTATATTTACAAGACACACAGACGATGTATTTTGCAATTAAACCAATTTAAACACCAATTAGGATACATACTGATATCATATTCACATTGCCAAAGTAGCACAGATTGGCTTATTGTCGTTTGACTAATACAATAAAAAACAGCAGCCATCAACGGACTACTCTTCTCACACGAAAAGCCAATTTAAGGCGCGGACGAAGGACTATATACGAGGCGTACATGAAGGCAACACGGGTTATCACCACCACCATCACAGTCAGTGTCTCATCCCCCAACCGAGGTGTCACTTTAAGGCAGCTAGCTCCCAGTCTTACCTCGCGTTTAAGGTTTAACCATTTTGATACACATTTGTCTGCTTGACACATCTGGACTTTTTTCGGTGCCATGAAGGGACTCAGGGTTTTCGTGGTTTTCTTGGTGCTCTCCGCGTCTCTGCTGTGCACAGCCGAAGCGGCCAGGAGCAGAACCAGCAACCAGAACAGCTTCCGACGGGCAGCTAACGGGATCTACCAGACCCTGAGCAGCGTGTTCGGAGAGGACAACATCAGAGGCTTATACAAGGTGAGTGTGGGGACGTGTATTTACAAGATAACAGCTCGTTTCTACAGCTGCTTGTAGAAGAAAGCAGACCAGGCGGTTTTGTGGTCAGACTGACTGGCGAACAGGAAGCCCGGGCCCTGGTACAATAATTTCACGGATGCCATTTTGAAAAATTAGCCCATTATCCCATGTTTTATCCACCTGTAGAGGATGTCAGTCGATGTAGCGTTGTCGTGAACAATACATTAGGTGTGTTTTCATGCTAAAAACACTCTAGAATTTGTGGTGTAACCAATATTCTCATTCATTTGTTCTGAGTCCATCAGCAAGGTGCATCAGATGTCAGTGCACAGATGGCATGTAGCCCCTGCTGGTCCAGGGCCAGAACAGCTGTTTCTTTAGGTTATATCCAAATTATTAGAAAGCTGCTCTTGCTAAGGAAACACGTTAGCCCGTACAGTATGCTCTGATTGGCTCAGCTGCACTTCCTGTATTTTGAAATCTAATGTTATTTCCTGTATGTAGCCGCCAAAGCAAACTAAAGTGACATAATGTGAGGCTGAGGCTACTACACGTGATCAATCACTTTAGCTCTGTTGTTCGAAAAATTAATAATAAAAATGGTATTTATTTATTAATAACGTATTTAGATATGCCCATGTGGACTTTGAAAATGGATAATGAAAGCCTTGTGTCTCAGTTTATTTGCTTTACTGATAACACGCAAAGTGAGAAGGACTGATTAAAGTTATGGTGATCAGCGTAAAATACACCACCAGACTCCTCGTCTTGTGACTCCTCTACAAAGCCAAGGCTGAGATCATTCTGCACAGATGTAGTTTAGCATATTCAGAAATTAGTCTGCTTTAACTGATGATGACTTCCAAGTGACATTGAATAGACCTTTGTGGTGAGGGATATTGTGACTGTCAAATACGGGTGTAACCAATATTAATAAAAAGTTGCAATCAATTGACATTTTTTTTTCAGCTATGCTAATGTGAGTAATGGCTATTAAAGTTTGTAGGCAGTAGATTAGTGGATTGCTTCCTATGAAGAGTCTGCTTTCACAGTGTGAAAAAGGTACCTGCTCTGTCTTTATTAACTTAATACTGTTGGATCAACAACACTTTAGTTGTCTGTCTATTTCTAAATGAAATGTAGAGTTAGTTGGAGAATTGGTAAGCAGTTGTTTGATTTATAACCAACACATAAGCCATTTATAGTGTCAGAGAGGTATAAATGGTGTGATGTCGGACATGTGCATTGTTCAAAAGGCTGTTTTTAATCACAAGATTGAAAGTTGTTATGTCGCTTTCCCAAATCTGTAATATCAGGTTTTAATGCAGTCCATTCCATCTTATAGGCTTCACAAGACAACACAACATAGGTAGCAACTAGAGCGAGTAGCTAACAACACATAGTTTTCCTTAATACCGGTAGTAGTGAAATGTGTATTAAATGTGGACAATGCTAACAAAAGGTTTTGGGTGACAGGCTACTTTGATATTGTACCTAAAGACAGTTACTGTGAGCATAGAGTGGCTCTCTTGTTGACAGTAGATTGGAATTATCTCTTCATCATAATTATTGCACAACGGTACTGACGTGGAACTACTACACTGCATCTCTTCATGTTTTGGTTGACACCCCTGCTTTCCTTTAACTGCTCATTTTCATTGTAGGTTTGTTTCCATTACAATGTTCTGAATGATTCCTCTGTACATACACTTGGTCTTGACTAAAAAAGTAATGTGACAATTAAACATTCTTACCCATCTCTCTGTAGTTTTTCTCCAAAACGACGGAGCGGTTTGTCCATGGAGTGGACTCTTTTCTCGACACCATCTGGAAGATCTGGTCAGATTTGCTGGATGTGATGGGCATCGACTGTAAGTTTTATATATATATATATATATATATATATATATATATATATATATATATAATGACATTTTTAACAAAGAAAGATTAGCACAAATAGAAGGACATATTGTAAGGCAACTTTCTCTTCTCTCTCTTTCTCCCCTCTGTAGCGTCAAACCTCAGCCACTACTTCAGCCCCACATCTCTCACCAACTCTCCGGCCCGTGCCCTGCTCCTGGTGGCCGCTGTACTTGTGGCCTACTGGTTCCTCTCCATGTTCCTGGGGGGATTCTTCTACCTGCTGCACGCCGTGTTCGGACGCTTCTTCTGGCTGGCGCGCGTCACGCTCTTCGCCCTGTCCTGCCTGTACATCCTGCAGAAGTTCGAGGGCGACCCTGAGCGCGCGGTGCTGCCACTTTGCTTCATCATGGCGGTGTACTTCATGACGGGGCCCGTGGGAACCTACTGGCGTCGGGGAGGTGGGGCAGGTTCACTGGAAGAGAAGATCGACCACCTGGACACTCAGATCAGGCTGCTTAACATCAGGCTGAGCCGCGTCATAGACGGCCTGGAGCGCACCGGGGAGCAGTAGGTAGCGGCGAGGATGAGGGGGGAGGGAGGGGATATTGTACAACTAGCTGCAGCTTATTTCAGAATGCTGCTTCCTGTACACATCTGCAGCGACACAACTACTGGGTATTTACAACTCTACTATTGTCAGACGGGGGACAAATCTAGATTTGAAAAGAGTATTTTAACTGCTTGAGTTGATTTTAGTTACAGAATACCTAAAAATCCTCAGAGGTGTGGACAGTTGATTTACGCAAATCAACCAAACAACAATCTTTCTTTTATGTTTGTCTCAAGGTTTTGATTGAAAGGTTTTTGCTACATTTGTGAGGAAGTTATCAGAGAGATGTCCACGGTTTTTTCTAAATGCTAAATTCTACACCACTTTTGAGAATCTCCCAAGTTGGGGTTTGAATATTTTGGTGTTTGGATAAGCATCGTCAGTGCTTTTGCTAAATGAATAATCATATTTTATGTACGTTTGTTTTATGAATAACCTGGGGATTACGATTCTTACACAGGTGTGTCCACAAACATGTATCCCCCTTTTTTGAAACTGTTGAAGTAGGAAAAGGGGTTGGGTGTACGATGCAGGGGACCGATACAAACATTGTATTTCTAATATGTACAATCTCTCAAGATGTTGAATAGTTGTTCATTGTAAGATTTATTTATTCCATCCAAGATGTTGAAATCATGTAGATCTAGTTTGTTTCATTAAGTCACCACCGTCCCATAGTGGCAATAGTTTGACATCAGGACCTCTTTTTCATTGTGTGCGTTAGTGTGTATGGGTGCATGAGCAGATGCGTCTGGGTGACCTACTCGAATGTGTGTGCAAATGCATTAATGTGTGTGTGTGTGTGTGTTTGTTTCAAGCTTGTGAAATGGAAAAGCACTGTATTTAAAATGTCACCATCCGACTAGGAGGAAATGCAGACAGGCAGCAATATCTCAGGGACTCAACCAACACGCATATAGAATTGGAAAAGAGATCTCAAGTATATTAAAATCATGTCTTGGTCTCTTTGAGTCACTTCACAGTTTTTTCAGATGTGGTTTGAAATCTGTCTCCGTAACTTACAATGCTGATAAATAGGTGCACAGTTTGTGTTCTTGCATCATGTTGAAATTGCAAAGTTTGATTTAATGTCTGACGTCAAGACCAAGTCCAGCTTTTTGATACTAGCATGGAATTATTGTAGTGATTTAAAGAGCAGCTCGTGATTTATAGTTTGTTTAAATTGGGGGGAAAGCATTGTTAACATTTATGCACAAGGAAATTATCCACAAAAGTGGTTTAGAAAAAAATACTTTAGTCGTTTTGAGTCACACTAGCTTGAAGTATGTCTTAATACATTTTAGAATGAGGATTTTTTAGTGTAAGTCAATTTCTCAACTTGATTACAGATTGAATTAGGTCTAGTGCCTTTTGATCCTGTGGCAAAAATACAAGCTTGTACTGTACAACCCCATTTGAACCTGCTTTAGAAAATGTTATTTAAAATAGTTTCATGTTAGTATGTGATATCTGATACTTATCAGTAACTTAATGAGAGATTTACAACCAGCCTGATTGATACATGGAGTATATCATTATGTTAAAACTGTGCTTTAGACACATGCTTGGTGTGCATCACTGTAGCCATCTCTAGTTTGTTAGTTTGATAGGGCTTTTTATGTCTTTATTATTTCTGCCAAATTTCTCATCATGTGCCGTTATAAAAGACTGGGACTTTCCCTGCCATGCTATTAACACACGTCTATATTCTATTCGACAATATTCCCCTTGGCAATGTTTTTTGTAATTTCAATTTTTAGAATCTGGACTCTGTAATGTTTTTATACAAATGACCCTAATGCTGTGCACATTTTGGGGAAAAAAATGTTGCTTTCACTTGAGAAAGATTGACTAAAGATGGACACAAGTCAGTAATGTTTCAGAATAGTTGACATGATCAGAGGGCTCTTACAGTTCATGACACTACTGAGGCCAAAGAACCAACCAGTATTTACACCCTCAATGCACGCATTAACAAAATCTGCATTTTTGCCCCACTCCTAATGTTTCTCAGTGCAGTGTTAATATTCTTCTTGGAGAAGGAAGGTGTTGCATCACCAAAATACCAGACACAGACACATGGACTCTGTGGCTTTGTCTCAGCATTTGTATTAGACCCATTGTCTTGCCTTTCATCTTAATCTTGGAGTTAAGTCTTAATTAAATCAGGAAAATGCAACAAAACTAGTTAAATATTTGAATGCAGCTTGTCTTAATGTGTATCATTTGATTTCAAATCTTTCCCCAAACACGCCCAGTTCATCCGTGCAGTAACTCCCGCCCCCCCACCCGCCCCAGGTAGCCCAAATAGCCAAAGTCATTTGGGATTTTCTTGCATGCTGTTTTTATGTTACATTATATACATGTTGTTGACTGCGTAAGGTAGAGAACCCTTCGAAAATGTGATGTGTGATGTGATGAGTTAGTCAGAAGTTTAATTATATTAGGGATTTGTATTGTCTTTTTTTCTGTATTGCAGTCAACATTTGCACTGATGACTGTACTGTATAGACCAAATTATCTCACTTACAAGAGTAAACTGGAAACAAAACAACTGAATTCATCTCTGACATGTTGGGAAATCTTAAAATGTGTGAAGGTAAAGCTGACTTGAAAGAGGGGCTTGATGCTGGTGTCTTGTAGTGTGTGGTTAGTGTGAAGCCAATGACCTGTGTATGTTTTACTAATGACAGCATGTGTGATTTATGAAGGTGTTAATCAAATGGTAATAGTCATGTATGATATTGAAGGGAGGTTTTCCAATGGATCATGGCACTAAAGTTGGAGTTAGGATTTTAAAAGATTCAGGGTTTTGAGTTGTGCTCATCAGGTGTCGCACTTTAGACACTGAAAACTGAAGGACGAGGAGTTTCTTCAAATTGCGCACAAGTTCTCTAACACTGTTTTTATTAATTATTTCTAGCATCACAAAAATGTCAGTTTATGAGACAAAAACCAGCCTGAAAACACAGAAACTGTATACTTAAAGGTGCCACTAGCCAGGCCTACTCATGTACCACTTGTCATTACCACTTGGATGTTGAAAGATGGATCTCTCAGCACTGGATTGAATGCTACATTCAGATATTTATTTTCTGTTGAAACTGCCTGTTGAATGGCTAGGAATTCCATTATTTAAATGTACTGTATCCTACTTATTTCTATTATTCCATGTAGTCTGCTTTTTATGACATGCTGTGCCAATAATGTATATATTTTTGTTCAGTTTAAGGCAGTTATTTGTATTTGTTGCTTTTTGCATTTCATCAATATGTCTTAGACTTTTTTTATCAGAATATTTCTGTACTTCAGTGATGTGGCAAGCGCCAAACTGTTCTGCCTGCTTCTTGTCTGTGTGTGAGTGTGTCTTTATCAAAACCTGTTGATGGCTAAATGGTTCTTTTTTTTGTCAGTGAAAATGAGGTCCAGATTTGAATAAATTAAACACCACAGTATGACAAAGTCTTCTACTTTCTGATTCATTAATAATTTCATGCAAATGTGATATTTTCGCAAAGTGTGATTGTTTTTTTATGTTGTGATAATCAGAAGTATTTCCGGATAAAAAAAAAAAAGTTAAAAGTGTCAAATGTGTCACTAGTCTGCCTTTCAAGTATATCGAAGTAATAGGAATCCATTGAAACTGTGTGCTTTGAGATGAAATGTCCATTAGATTTAAATTGTTCCTTTTATTGGATGAATCACTTTAAATACTTACTTTTATTTTGTAGTGTTTGGTCATAACTTTCTGACAAGGACATGTCTGGCACTAGGTGGCACTGATAAATCTTTGGTGTTTCCTAAAAGCCCATTTGGAATAGATACTAGTTTTTAACGGTTTACTTGACAAAAATAAAATCCTGGCCAGAAAAGCCTGGCTGGGAGAAGTCCATTCTTTAAACAGATGGTGCCCTTGAGCAAAACAATGAACCCCAATGAGCTCCAGTGGCTGGTAATAGAAAGTTGTACACAGCAGTTTTCAGGTGTAAACTTGTTTCTACTAGATCTTTTCTCACAGTAGGCACAAAGTACATATTGATACATACATACATATTGATTTGTATTGGGATAGATCTCTCAGAGAGAGCTGGTATAATGAAATTGATTTAATTTTCCTGTTGAAGTTTGTAAGAGGAATATTAAATATAAGTCTGTGACCAAAAATCTCACCTGACGCAAGGAGTCACAACCAAGATTTACTCAGACATTATAAAATGATTTGTTTATTGCTTAATGTATCAAACAGATGGATAAAAACAACTTGGGGATGTTTAGAGTAACAAATACCCAAACAGGAAATTCTCACAAAAAGAAATGCCTGATCTCCTTTGGTTCCCTACGATGTTCCCTAAATTATAGAAAAATAATTAATAATTGAATGTGGATTCCTTAGCACTGTATGACAAAGCCACACATCACAGTTGACTGAGTTTTCACTCTAACCTGCGATCTGCCTGGAACAAGCCAAAGATCAGTAGGTACTAACTAAACCAATTTGTGATTTCAGACTCTTCTTTTTTCTGTAATCACCTGAGAGTACAGGTACATTACCGCTGAACTGGTTATTTTGATCCTCCTAATTGGTCCATTTTGTTCTTCTAGCTGCTAATAATTATCTTAAATGGAATTGGATGATAAAGCAACCACTGTCTTTGGGAGAGACGGTAACCCGGATATCCACAAGCAAAAAGGAAAATTATGTAATTTTTAAAATGCTGAAAGTGACAAAGTAATCAGTATTAAATTTACACTTCAAATACAAGAGTGGTTTAACTCATCTCTTGACAATACATAATTTAAGGTAGGAATGTAACGTGTAGCCAAATTCACTCACTTAAGGCTGCTAATATTAACATTAGCAGTTGCTGGCTAAACTGCAGCGAGCCTGGATTACTAATCCTAACAAAGTAGTTGAACATCTGTTGTTAATGGCACAGTAGCGACACCATATTTAAAATCTAATACCTCAATCAGTGTTGATCAAACAATATCTTCACTAACCGGTGGCAGGTTTTATGTTGACGGGGTTCCAGAGCAGATTTCTTCTGTATTTGCAATATATTTTATTCCCATTTGTTTATTCAAACAATACTTTATTAAAAAGGGAATTACTCCGGTATTTTGCATAGTAACTTCCAAATTTAAATATATTGGATATCGGCACCAAACATCAGCTATCGGCAGCTTCCGTTAAAAAATATCACAATCTGTATCTTTAAAAAACATTATGAATTATATCGTACCTAAAAACAAAGCTAATGTTTATACAGTCTTGTGTCATAGGTATTCATTTGGTCTAACACATGACAGGTTAAAGCTACAGTACAAACTAATCAACGGTTACATTATTGTCAACATACACGTGTTCCGAATTACTCTGTTTTGGTCATAAAAAACAAAGTTATTGACAAACGTTAACAACAAGTCTGACTCAACCTACTAAATTTTTTTATCCAGGAAAAAACAAATCACATACTCTTAGTATGAAAATCTATTTGGCTTCCACTTCTCTGTCAGACTCAGAAGAAGGAACACAAATAGCTGATTATCCTGCTCTAAGAGTGCTTCCACATTTTCGACACCACTCCTGCCGCATTAAGATGTCCTCCAAACACGTATTCAGCACCACCAGTAAAAGCAATAAGTCAAATCCACAAAACAGAGAGCAGTCCCCAGTTATTTATGGTTTGATCCAAGAAAGATCATTATGATGTTCACAGTGTCCTCAATTAATAAGTAATGTGACTTACAGACTCCCAGAAGAGCAGCTCTGATGGGCGTCCAGGTGGCTTTGCTGGACAAAAGGTGCATCCTCCATACATGTCATCATCATCCACTCCTTTTCTCACTGATCTCTTCTGTCATTCTTCACTGTATGGCAGTCTAGTAAAGCAAAAATGTCAATAGAAATATGTAAAATAGTTAAAAAAAAAAAAAAAAGAACTGACATGTCGTCCATATCTAGTGATACGCTCGCTGAGTCACTGGTTGTTCACAGGTCAGGGTTACGAGTCACACCAGGCTCTTCTGGGCTGTCAGAAGCGTGCCACAACGCTTATGTCCAGGCTACCAGCTCCACCTGAACCTGACCCAGAAACCTGAGCCTGGTTTGATCCGTGGCCCAACTGGATATGATGGAGGCCATTGTTGAAGCTGGCACACAGCAGGTTGGTGGAGTCGGTGGGAGCCAGACAAAGCAGCGGACCGGCACCATCCAGAGACAACGTCCCTAAACAGACTGGGCAGAGGAGGAGTGTGAAAAGACTACACACCCAAACAGTGTGTGTATATGTGCCCGTGTGTGTGTTTGTATTAGTCTTTCTGTATATCAGTGCTTCCGTCCATGAGTGGGTGTTTTACCTGCTGTGTTCTGATCCCACACTTTGACGGAGCTGTCATGGGAGGATGTTGCTACCTGAGCTGCGCCACCAGGAGGCGTAGGCAGAAACATGCAGCAGGCAGTAGTCTGGAGATGACCTCTGTACTCCACAACTTTACAGCCGGGCTGACGCAGGTCCCAGAGCTAATAACACAGACACAACTCCACTGAGAACAAATGACAATGTCAGAAGTTTCAAAACTATCTGCATAAGACAGCGGATGAATTGGAGATTACACCATAACAGCCGTCAACTTAGAATTTCATTGAAATGTGATCTGATCAATAATAATAACAAAACTACATCTAGTATTAATATACAAACACAATATTCACAAAAGTTACAATCCTCAAAACAAAAGGGGAAAGATGACATCCACCCACCTTAAAATGAACAAGGGAACAGTCATGAGATAAAATAAGATATTAATCAAATTCAAGATGATAAACGTACATTTCCAAGGCTCTGTAAACTAAATTCTTGTTCTGAATGTGAACAATGACAACTGAAAATAATTCTATTGATTATAAAATCAATGCCTGTCATGTATTCCAAACCGACTATTCACAACCAGTAGCCTCAGAGCGCCATCTAGTGGGCAGAAGAAGTACTGCCAAATGGTTTGATTAAATTAAAAATATTTTTTAATTATTTTTATATGTTAATATGCTCAAGAATTCACATGAATAAAAAACTTAAAATGCATAGTTTCAATGACCAGTTACGTTTAAATATCACCACGCTAATCCCTACACATCATCAGGTAGAGACAGACGTGTGTTGCCACTGTTAGCTAGCTAAAGTTCCCTCGGATGCAGTGACACAAAATGGACCTGTTTATGAAACCTAAAAGTGATGTGGGAGACAACCCTGCGCCAGTAAAAGCTCCAAAGCGCTTGGTGAGGAAATATGAGCCTGAATACATTAAATTTAGATTCATAACGGCAGTGATGGGTGAGGGTAAGCAGAATATTTACAGCCCAGTTTATTTTTCTCCTTTTTTTTGAAGGTGGTCCTCGGAAATTTTGTAACAATCAGAAGTGGGCCTTAAGTTACAAAATGTTGAGAACCCCTGGTCTAAACAAAACATTTAGTGTGCTTTACTTTTTACCAGACTGGACTGTACTAACTGGTAATTAGTCAAATAGGATTAACCATATATTTGACTTGTCTCTTGCTACTTTTAGAAGACACAGCTTAGACAGGAAACTGGTCTAACTGGGGCTGCAAGCTGCGAGTTGGAGGAGTCAAACCCACAAGGGAAACATTCAGAGACCACCTGTACAGAAAAAAGAACTGTTATTAACTGAGTTAAGCCTTCCTGCTTCATGGGAGCATGATGTTACACCTGTAAAGGCACAGAACATATTGTTTATTCCAGTTGATGTTTGTCTTGCATCAACAAACCCAGACAATAGGTAACCTGCTGTCAGCCTCAACCTATCCGCCATCTGTACATCTACATCTCTACAGCCAACAGCCACACAGACACCTCCAGTGGTCTCACCGTGGCTTCACAGCCCTGGCCTCCAAAGCCGTTGCTGCTGGACAGCATGTAGTGTCCATTTGGAGAGACGTCACAGTGGGTCTGGATGTATTGCTTGGCTGGAAAAGTATTGGTCACCTGCCATGCACGGCTGTCCCACACCCTGTGAACATACACAACAACATTACTGTAGAAACACACTCGTGCAAGCTTTTATCCAAAATATAAAACTAAAAGACACCAGTCGCTTTCAGGAGTGGACACATCTGACTTTTAGACAGTTGGAGTGATATTTTTCTTCGAAAATGGAGGAATTGAGATGTTACATTGGTTCTTTAAATGTGTACTTTTTAAGGAACAAAAAAGGGTTTTTGTGACTACTGTTTTCTAACAAATGTCTAAATGAAAAGAGTAAGAATATTGCAACTAAAACCACAAACAGAGCCAAATTTAATATTGACATATTAACACTATACTGAAGATAAACATCATCCATTTTTGCTGTAATAATGGCTAGCTTAGGTTGTTGTCAAGTCCTTCTAATATTGTTTTGTATCATAAGTGTTTAGAATTAATACAGGTTTAAAAATCTGTCAGACAATGCCACTTACTAGATGATGCAAGAGGTTCCTTGTCGGGCAAATGCTGCTTAAATACATAGCAGGATCTATCCTCCAAATCAGAGTAATAAATCGAACATGTGCCTATTATTATGTCATCTGATGATGACCGCGTTAGAAGATGATTAGATAGAAAGAGAAAACACCTCTTCTCTGTAAACATCTAGGTTTTACAGTATGCGATACCCTGTGTCTCGTTACAAATCTAGAGGTGGAAAAAACATATTCAACATGATTTATTCCTAACAAACAGTTGGCTGTGTGAGGTGATGTCAGAGTTCAAGGGTTCAAGGAGCTGTTAGGTTGAGAGTTAAGATGCTAATGTTCAGGTAGCTGCCATCAAGCACAACTATGTTGACCTGCTGGTTTTTATTAGCTAAAATCAAATAAATCATATCAGACACATTTACATGTATTTACATGCATCTGATTCAGTTTGTTCATTCTCTTTTTCCCATCCCATCATCTGTTAGAAAGAGAATGCTGTGCCATTTTATGAAAGAGTATGGGCACAATCCCAAGACTTGAGACCGCCTCCGGTATTCTAATTGGCTACCGTAGCTGCAGCTACATTTTGGCTGACCGTACAGTCAATCACTCAGCACTAAATAACTGGCTAAACTGTAAATAGTTGCATAAGTTAGTGTTTTTTTGTGACCTACTGATTTGTCTTGGTAAAGATGACCTGTCATTGAATGTGTGACAGTAAGCGCTCAGTCTCAGTGTCACTTTTACGTAATACTTATTGTAGTTTTGACCCTGCATTGTTACCAAATGAGAAGCATTCTATGACTGCTTATAATTGTAGTGTAGCACTGGTGTCACACTGCACAACACCTTTTTTTGCTATATACATTTTCCTATGAAGTAGAAACAACTAGGGATGCACTATATGGATCGGGCCCGATAAATTATCGGCCCATAATAAGAAATTTACATTATTATGTATTATTCCGATAATTAAAGAATAGAGAGCCAAACATGACGTCGCCGTTGTGGATGTTTTTCAAAGTTTCAGAGGAAGACAACACAATTGCAATTTGGAAAAAAAAGAAGTTGTTTATGTACTTTACTACAAAAAAATAGGAACATTTGAAGAATTAGAACTGTTCTTTTTTTTTGTTGTGTTAACAATAGTGATGTCAGTTAGATTTGGTCAGGTCAGAGCTATGGAATATTAAATCATCCATCTTTGCTCACTACACCTTAGCCTTTCTTACCCTCAGGTGTGCATAAACCACAGGTTATGAACTTCTTTTTATAATACAAAAATGTGAAATTATCGGCTATCTTATCGATATCTGCCATGAGAAGCAGGTAATTATCGGTTATCTGTATCGGCTGAAAAAAATCCATATTATGCATCCCTAGAGACAAGTCAGCATATTTCACATTACCAACTAAGAACAAAGGGGATTTTTAATGAATTTTCTTGCTATGCAGCAGATGGCACATGTGCATCTACAGTAATATAGTTGCAGTTTGTACCTTACGGTCTTATCCTCAGAGGTCTGGACTATGGTGGAGCTGCCTGGTACCCAACACACATGAGTCACCTGGACAGAGAAGAGAAGACAGTGGAAAAGTTTAAAGCCTGCAGGGCATGAACTCGGAAGTAACAGTCAGATTGAATGGCTTATTGATTTGATTCTTTTTTTCTTACATGCTCAGGTACACACCTAAGGTGATCCAGAGTGCTCGAAACAATTCTTAGTACAAGGTTGTGTGAACACAAAAGCACATATTCTCACCAGGTTTCTAGAAATGTTGTGTCTCTGTTCACATTTTGCAGATTCTATATCCCACAGGCACATCCAGTTGTCACGAGAACCGGTGCACAGCTTTCTCCCCTCTACAAACCACAATAAAAACAGTTCCATATGATCAGAGCAGATCAGTAATCTGAAATAAATGACAATGTGCATAAAATTACAAAACCACATTGAAAGGCAAAAGCCTCTAAAGGGACTGGACTAGTTAGAATTGTCACTTGAAATATGTGAAAATAAAAAATGAGAGAATTTTTTCCGTTGCTAAAAAGTTTTTATCATCTGAGATAATAAACATATAGTCCAGTCAAAGTTGATAATAGATACAAGATTTATCACCGCTTGCATTCAGGACAGGTGGCAGGTTGATATATTACTTCATTTTACTGTAGCAGCATCTTGACTGACCAAGACATGAGATCAGTTCAGAGATATTCCCTCTGCCTTCAACACTATCACATCTCAAATTAGATCTATACCCAGGAGGAGGCCCGATGGTGGACATTCTTATAAACATTTGGAATTATCATCCAACAGCTACACCTAGAGTTTTGTTTTTACTTTACTATTACTGCTGCCGAGACTGGTAGCCAAGAACAACAGAGATATCTGTTCCCAAACCTACTATAATACAAGGAATTGAGTATGAAACTATGAATACCGTATTTATTGATAGTAAGCTATGTTTTGGGATAAATAAAATGCTATCTGCACAGAGATATAATATACTACATTTTCTATGATAACCTTGAGTTTTATCATGCATTCTGACATACTATAAATTGCAGATTGGAACTTTATCTTGAGCAATAAAAAGGCTTTAAAACTGTTAAAATATTGACTCACGATTGAGGAGACATTGTGTGTGTGTGTGTTTGTGTGTGTACCAGGGCCGATAGCTAGTCCGTTGACCACCAATTCATGCCCACAAAATTCCTGAATAGGTTCGTCCCCCTGGTTTAGGTCCCACATCAGAACAGTCTTGTCCCGAGAGGCACTAAAGATCCATGTGCTGCCTGGATAACACACCACCTGGCAGGTAGATGGAGGCAGAATTAAGAGGAGACGACGTGTAACAGCTCTGAACAGCGTCACACCTTTATCAGTTTGTGCACACACACTATTGACGTTACCTTGGTAACCTCTCGGTTGTGGCCCTGGAAGGACTGACACATCCGGCCTTGTTTCCAGTCATACACCACCACGGCCTACAGGGGCGGATACACACACACACACACACACACACACACACACACACACACACACAAACACATGTGTACACAATAATCACTACATGTTAAGGATTTTCCACAGAAAAATGGTAAATGGCTACAGCAATTTTATCCAAAGTGCTTTTCAAGGTGTTTGCCACTCATTCACCGGCGCTAGCCTGACCATCGGGAGCAATTTGGGGTTCAGTGTCTTGCCCAAGGAGACATCAACATGCGGACAGGAACAGGGGGGGATCGAACCACCAACCCTGTGATCCGTGACATTTTTTTATACCATCTAAATGAAAATGTGAATTGTCTTTTTCTTGCATTACTGTAAACTATTAAAGTCATTTATTTATCACAATAACCTCTCCAAAAAAGCCACAGAAAAAACATCAGTAAATTAATAATGTCATTAAAATTCTATTGTTTTTATCTACTACTAGTGCATAGATTGATTTACCTGGTCACTTCCACCAGAAACACACAGATCTGGGCTGAGATTGGTGATAGCGTTGGTGGAGCCTTGATGGGCCGGTTCATATTGCACCACCTGACTGTCAAAGGTATTATCTGCCTTCTCCCCCTGAGATGCCCTGCAAAGAAAACGCCAATAGAAAAAAAGAATCACAAATTAAACGTATTCAGCCACTATGACTGACACAACTGATTTTAGCCTGCAATATATCTGTTAGGGCTGGGACGATACACCTATCTCCCGATTTGATACTATCACGATACTTTGGTGCCGATTCGATATGTATTGCGATCGATATTACGATTAATCGTGATTTTTGTTAACTTTTTTAACACTAGAACATGGGAAAAAGTTGAATCATACACTTCTAGGGACCTTTACTTTGGAAAATCTCTAAATTGATACAGTAAAAATGTTTGATTTTGAGCATGTATGCAGTCAGAGATGTCTTGAAGTCAAATATATCAGTCATTGTCAGGCATTATTTATACTTTTTTTTTCTCCAGCAACCCAAAAATCAAAGAATAAAGACATTTCCCTCACAAATTAGTGGTATTTTCTTTTTAATCTATAAGGGACATGACCTCAATCCTCAAGAAATGACTGTCACCACATTTGTTGATGGCATTTCCCATATACACATACAATTAATTAAATATACCAGTACTACACTGCATGTACTAGAAGCATGTTTATACAGCATACAATAAACTTATCTTCATGGTACTGGTATCTGCTACTCCCGACAAATGTAATGTGTGTAAACTCCACGGAGAGCAAAATATTTTCCCAAAGATTTAATAATACATTCTTTATTTCACAAGATGTTCCAGGAGATGTTCCACTACTGTCCACAACTTATTTAAACTTTGAGTGAGTTTTGCGTCTGTAGCGAGTAGCTCCTCCATTTCCATTGTGTACTGTATTGTGGACAATGATCAAAACCGCACCCAAAAGACCTCAGTATGCATATACCGACATCTTTGATAGTATTTTGTTTTTATTTTCCTCTAGTGTGAACAGACTACATACTGAAATCCTGGTTTTAATTAGTATATAGTACATACAAAGACACAGAAACTGTTTCAGTAGCACGTCTCACCTGTAGAGGTCAGACCTCTTGCGAAACTTGCTTTGTAGTTTGCCCATGGCTGCTAGGAACCTGCAGCCACACTGACACAGAGAGAAATGCTATCAATCTAAGACAAAAATCCTGAAATGACTATCGTTCCCTTTAGTGAGTAGTGATGATGATGAGGGTCAACAGATCAAGCCACTTTGCAACCATACAAACTAAAATTCTTTACAGTACAGTTCAAAAACTCAGAACGGGAAATTGTATCTCATAATAGTGAAATTAAGCACAAATAAATTAACACCACACTGAGTGTTTCAAATTATATCATTGCTAATAAATACACTGAGGTCATTGGCTGAAATTCTTAATATTTCAGTTTGAAACTTCAATGCTTTGACCTGAGAAACTAAAAGGCCTCGCTTGCTGCAAATGTGTCACTGTGTAGTTTCCACTCCCTGTCAAATACATGCTGTTTAATACTATTTAAGGCTCACCTGCATATATCACACATTCCAACTTAAGTAGATACAGCCTCTTACTGCGAAATATCCTGCATAAGGGTTAAACACACCAGTCTACAAGGTGAGATTAGACCAAAGGTTCCCACGCAAACACTACTTTCTCATACACAAGCACAGCTAAGCTCCTCCCTCGTTATCCTGGCGTACTCCTCGAACAATCGACAGGAAGGAGAGGGCTCAAATCCTATTAGAGCCGCATCATTACTGTCACAAGGAATTAGTCGCTCGAAAACACCTGCTATGAACTGTGCAGGCAGTCGTTATGTAACAACACCGAGGGATTTTAACCGTAACGTTAGTTACTAATGGTGGAAAAAATACTTCATGACTCTTGGTACACAATCATGGAGATAAGTGAAGCGAGGTTTCTTACCTGTCACCGGCAGGTGTGGTCGCTGTGTGATGCTGAGGCTGTGGCTAGCTCGCTAGCATGCTAACTAATCTTTATCTGTCATGCCAAGATAATACAACTAGTAGCACCAAAACGTGGATATACAAACGTTAAAACTTGGTAGAGTCGTTGTCGCAACGACCGAGAAGCGTTTCCCAGAGACTGCCATGATAGTAAGTTGTCCTAACTGCGTGGGAAAGTACACAGAAGTGTATTTTTAACTAAAGCAGAGCCATCCCTCTCTCCGTAGCCACCACGGAGCGACGCTTTCTCTGGTTTCTAGGCGAGGGCGAGGTCACGTGACACGGGGCAGGAAGTAATCGAACGAGTTCTCTTACAAAATAAAAGTCTGATTTACTTTTTACGATTTATTGTTGCATTTATGGACGCGTACCATCCCGAATCTACGATTCATTTGCATTCAGTACATGTGCACAGATTTTCTAGTCATATGTCCAAGGTGAATTATAATTCATGTGCACACCACACCATTTATTTATTTATTGCTTTCCTTCATTGGCACATCTACTACATGGCTGGATTAACCTGCTGGGGGTAAAAAAAAGAGCTCCCACACTGTGCATTATCTCCAGTATTAGTGATTAAACATAAATAAATTCACAAATATGCACGATATGTGAGCACAATATCAGCTGAAATAATTAGGGCCTTAAAACCAAATTTTGAAAAAAGGACCTTTTTTCAAAATTGAGTCTAAAGACCCATTTTAAGACTCTTGTCATCAGCTGATATTGTGCTTTAGTAATGTAAAATTTCGTAATTTAACAAAAGAAAAGCAAGTAAGCACCACAAACCAGCTGCCATACAGTAACTGGGGGCCCTGGGGGCCTGTGGCAGTTGTTTGGTTGACTATCCTGATGAGGGCCACAAGCCAAAACATGTTGGTCTGACAATAAAGTTGTTCTGTGTTGCTAGAGTTTTGACTTCTGCAGTTGCCTGTTTTTTCCAGTTGGCAATCCAGCCATGTGTACACCCTTCTAGACACTACTGACTATCTGCATATAGGCCTAGCCTAATCCGACAGCTATTGACACTTTTTGGACATCCATTGTACATGCTGTTATTCAGACAATTTCCAATTTATTCATGTTTTCCCTCAGCGAGCTACTAATAAATCTATGAAAACATTTTTTGGAGAACCAACAACCCAAACTTCAAACTTTCAGTCTTAGTGCCCTTGCTTCTATCCTCACACTGTACAATGTCACAGAAGGATGCAAGAAAGTTGTGTAAAGAACACACAACTTTCTTCTTTGGTTGAACTGTAAGTCCAAAGTAAAGATTATCCAGTATGAGCATCATAGATTTGACTGGGGACATGTGAAGCTCAACCAACAAAATAGTATAACCATTTTCATGGTTTTCTTGTTGATGAAAAATAAACTGGGATGATATGATTTTCAGCCAACCACATAATGCATTTGTTTAAAGGGGAATCTCAACTTTAAACAAGATTATGCTTAACAGCACATGACAGGTTAAAATGTTACTGACCTTTGGCTGGATGTCCCTCTACGGAGCTGGCTGGTTGACCTTCATCACAGGCACAGGTTGAATGGCTCCCGAAGCTGGAAATCTGGGACGAATCAGACAGAGTCAGGTCCCTGGACAGCTAACATTAATTCTACAAGAACTATTTTACAGTTCTTTTCATGTCATGTTTTCATGTGCTTCATTGTAGCTCTGATTATTGTCAGATAAAGTCAGGAAAAATAACACTGGCTTTAACTTCATGAGCTGGATCTAAAAAAAATACATTACAAGCAATTAAGCACCGAGTGACTGGGATGTCCCCATTTAAATGGCCTAGATAGGTCACTTAGTTAGGTTACAATCAGCACTGTTCAATACCTATGTGAGATGACCTCAATTCTAACTTTTTGTTGGCAGCAATTGGCTCAAGTGAGTTACAGTTAAACTGTTGAATTAGTACAGCAAAATAATGTTAATTCTAATCATACAATGGTATTACGAACATATGAAACATTATTTCAATGCTTAGAAGTTTCCAAATGTGAGTATGTATGACTAGTCCAGTTAAATTCTTCACTGTAAGTATTTTCTTTGTGTACAGTGGAGACACTAACACAAAGTTTCCTATGTCCAGGCACAAAAACAGGAGTCCATGGCCTAAAGTTGGTTTGCTGAAGGGTACTTCAAAACAAAAGCAGCTCATGCAGACAAGTGCTCTCACTTCACTTTAATCCCCATCTCTGACTTGATGTTGCAAGATCCATTTGCCTCACCCACACTGTCACGAGGACTTATGCAGAGATTTATGTCACACACTGCTGAAAGCACTGGGAGTATGCTGCTGTAGTAATGTAGATCTTTTATGATGCAGTTAAAAAGTCCTGAACTTTGCCCTGCGAAAGCCCATCGACTAATTAGACTAAGACTTGATGTTTCCATTTGAAGGTTTTACATAGTGTAAGCGGAATGTGGCTATTTCCCAAAATAAGAAGCAAAGCAGTGCTGAGAAATGACTTGTAATTGAGTCAGTGGAACACTGCATGTGATCTACCACAAAACAACGGTGGCAAGTATTCAGGCAGGCCTTAAACACAAAAAAAAACGTTAAACCAAAATTGGCCTACAAAGTGGACCTTAATCTGACTGGGATCCAAATGAAGAATCCAGTGTGTTGCTTGGGACCCAGGCTCATTACTGTAGATAGGACATGAGAAGTCCACTGTAGGCCCAGGACCCACTTAGAGACCCAAACCCAAAACAGCTCACACAATAATGTGTTGACTTATAACATGATTGATTGTCCTTCCAATAATGAGTGGTTGGTAATGATAGCCACTTGTTTGGTTCTGGAAAAGGCAGAAGTAAAAAGGACACTGATTCGCTGATAACACTAATGGCTCAGGCAAGAACAGTGGGGATGATCATAATGGAACAACTGTGGATACGTGATACGGCCTCTAACATCCATCCATCCACTTATCATTTCATCAATCTGTAAGTGTGTCGGCCTATTGTTAGTAGAGTAATGTGACTAACAACTGCTGTGTAACTCTCCACTTTGTTAAAGGCATATATATATACTGTATATATATATGGCACATGTAGCTTAGCAATTACACAGGGTAGATACAATTTAAAGCAGTGTTTCCCAAACTTTTTTTTTCTCAGGACTCATTTTCTAAAAAAGACAAACCATCGCAACCCGCGAATTCACAATAGGCCGTATCTATAAATCGTGAGAAGAGCAAAATTTGTGCGTAAATGAACGTTCCTGAACATTTTTACTGCCATTTCCGCATTGCCTCATATTATGTTGAATGGGTAAACCAGCCATTTCAAAGAGATATACGTTTGATAAATTCCCACTTTCTTTTTTGCATGTGTTATTGAAAACATCGCCTACATGTTAAGTACTTTATAAATGCCAAATAAATGCATTTAGGTGGAATTAACAGGCCCTCGTGTTTTTTCCTCTCATTAGTAAAATAGAATGTACGCTAGCCTCTCATTAAAGATTCAGTGTTATTATCAGAACAATACGAACATTCAGGCTCCCTCATGTGGCACAAATGTGTACTGCAGATATAAATGTTAAATAGAGTGGTGCAGGATGAGTCCTAAACCAGGAAATTAGTTAGTATTTTAGCACTTCCGGTTCCCCTGTCTCCAAGTCAATGGGTTTTTTGAATGGGTTTTTAGTTGAAATAAGGTCTGTAGGTAACACAAGCTTAATAGATCTTAACATTTTGTTCTACGATATAAAATACCTCAGTAAATATCCCGCTTGTGAATTTTGAAGCCTTTGTGTGGCTAAATGAGACTAGAACGTCATCACGACAACTCGTCCGCCTTAACAGCCTCGTTGTGTATACTCACGCTCAAACGACCATGGTGTAGTTACTTTATAGACTACACCACTTTAGCGTTTGTCGAGGGAACCAGGGCGATGCTGAATTGAACCGAACTTGGTTGGCCTACAAAAATAAGTCCTGCAGCATTCTATAAAAGACTATGGAAGAAATTCTGTAAATTTATTTGGCGACCCTAATAAAATCTCCAGTGACCCACCAGTGGGTCCCGACCCAGTCTTTGGGAATCACTGATTTAAAGGGCACATGTAGGGTGAATTAGCCTAATGTGGGACTTTTAGCTATATATTGTGATTTGAAGCCAATACATTAAATCCAAACTCAGTACCACTCCGAAATCCCCAGGATGTGTACTAACCAAACCAAAAAAAAAAGAAAATGCAGATATCACACTCATAAAAGAAATGGTAGACATTAGTACTCTTAGTGCCAAGGTTTCTCAGACAAATCTTGATTTCCTAATGTGGGACAGTGATATCTGAAATGTGGGACACTGAAAAGTCTGTTAAAAGCCACTCTGTTAAAAGGCATAAATCAAATTCATTAATGTAGGAAACACATTAGGCTAATCCCATGTTTAGTAATTTTACCACTTACAATGTTATTGCTGTTATAAAACCTAGGCTTATGTGTGGATGTTACATGGAGAATCGAACAACATCAAACAAACAAAAAGACTATAAATAATAATAATAAATAAATAATAGTGAATAAAGGCTGTAATAGTTTTGAAGCATTTAGGCATATTAGAAATACACTAAATAACAATAGTTTTATTACTTTTATTTGTTTGAGGAAGACCTACACCCACCGGAGCTTAGGTGTCCCACATTAGGCAGTGTCCCACATTAGGTAGTGTCCCACTTTATGGCAACTCACCCTACAACAATGTAATCCAAATGCACTGCAATACAAATTGATGGAATGTATAATATTGTGATTTTCTCAACTATATATTTTGAGACTGTCTTCACAATATCGATGCAAAACAATGACACTACAAAAATAGAGCATATTCACATAGGAAATAGGCACATGCTGGATCCATATGGTCAAAAATGGTCGAAAATAATAAAGGCCTATTTTGCCACGAATTGTTTTCCATTAAAATACGTCATATTTACTGAGCCTGGCCTATTGTGACTGTGGTGATTCTTCCCCACAAAGTCCGCACAAAAACCTCAGTGGACTTGTCCTCTATTACGCCCACGCCCCATAGAGAGATCAGCTTCTCCATTCATACACACATTTTCTCTTCCACAGGTTGGGGTGTATAAATAAATACTTGTGTGGCGTTTGTTTGACGTGACACTCCCCCCCCCCCCCCCCTTGTCGATGGGAGGCCGACGTCACCCTGCCAGCGGAGGAGTGGATGGCCTCTGTAATAAAAATACATGAAGAGAATTGAGGAAAAGGAGAAGATTGGCCGGGGGGAAGAAAAAGCAACAACACGGCGTTTTATTCTTTTTCTCCTCGCCCCGCTGCTGCTGCTGAGCCATATGGACGTGAACGCCTCTTTTACGCAAACGGGGATATATTTCGGTTGCGGCATCGACAGCTCCGGCTGAAATGCCATGTTATGTGTGGCTTTCTTGGCTTTTTTGAGCAGCAGACAGAGAGAGATAACTGTACTGTATCCCAGCCTAGCGGATTGGAGTGAAAGTCCGCCATATTCTGCCTCACCACGCCCGGGAGAGTCGAGCCACCGGAACATAAACGGACAGCTTTATTCACGTGTTTTCACCCGCGGACGATCACTTGAACACGGGGGGATTTTTGTTGATTGAAAAAATACCAACATTGAAGACTTTGAAGAAGAAGAGGGCACGGATAAGCAATGCTTAACGAGATCAGCCAGAGCAGTACGGAGGAGGATGTGTCTTAAAAGGATCTGTTGATCATATTGAGAAGGAAAAGCAGATTACAACCAATTAAGATCGCACAGATATTCAACTCAAAACCGCTTTGGACACTATTTTTTTGAAGCTGTCGGGGAAGCTCAGAAAGCGAACCGAAACGGGGGGAGGAGGGGGGTCAATAATTTCTCAAATATTTTAATTTTTTCCCTTTCCACCACAATCTGTGCGCTGTTCTTCTGGCTCATTATTAAAGGGCGTCCACGCGTTATTTCACCATAAGTAGTAGGCCTGTATGAGGACGTTATTTGGCATTCAGAGGCCTCTGCTTTTTGTTTTTACACCCCGACGAATCTGAAATCTGAATGAATCAGTAAGAGAGAGGGGAAAAAAAAAAAAAAAGCGGAAAAGTGCGTGTTTGAAAAAAGAAAAAGAAAAAGGAGCGAGAATGACCCTGGAATCCATAATGGCGTGTTGCCTCAGCGAGGAGGCGAAAGAAGCCAGGCGGATCAACGACGAGATCGAGAGGCAGCTCCGCCGGGATAAGAGGGACGCACGCCGGGAACTGAAACTGTTGCTTCTCGGTAAGCTCGGCGGGGAGGGAGGGGTGGGAGTGTGGGGGGGTGGGGGGAGAGAGATGCAAAGCCCAAATTCCTCTCACCAAAAATACCTTTGTTAGGCGGGGGGTCTAATGATGGGGCTTCCCACCTGAGTGAAGTTGGGGAGCGGGGTGGGTGAAATACCTCGGTGTTTGTGAGTCGAGTGCACAGATTGGCAGGTCAGCAGAGGGAGGAGATGCTTGCCCGGTCAGGCCTGTAGGGCTCCCAGTGTAAAAAAACCCACCTGATTTGAATAACTGTGTCGAGGAAACAAATGCTCACCAGAGTCACCGTGGGCCTTAACTCTTTAACCTCTCCATGCATTCACTGACTGTGGCCTGACAGCAACCTGTGCAGCCAGGCCTAGAGGGCCCATCCAGGTGGTGTGTCAAACACGGGCTGGGCCAAAGTCTAGCGTTTTATTGGGAGTAATCAGGCAGCTTAACACCTCACCCTGGCAGTGATTATATCACAGGTGTCAGTCTGTGGCGCAAGGTTGGAAGCAAGCTGTCCTATCATATATATATATATAGATAGAGAGAGAGGCTTGTGTGATGGCATGATCATGCACCCACCTTATATACATTAAAGCTTCAGTAGGCAGAATGTTTTTTGGCATCATTGGGCAAAAATCCCATAATAACCTTTCAGCATATTGTAATTCAAGTGTTCTGAGAGAAAACTAGACTTCTGCACCTCCTCATGGCTCTGTTTTCAGGCTTTAAAAAATCTAGCCTGTGACGGGAGACTTTGGCCAATCACAGGTCATTTCAGATTGAGCGTTCCTATTGAGTGTTCCTATTGGCTGTGCTCCGGCTGGTGGGCGGTGCTTGGTATTTCCTCGACAGATCTCAAGATGGCTGCCGGGTCACAAACTTTCTCATTTTACAGCTAAACAGTGCACTACAAGATGTTTCTGAAAACATTTGAGAAATAGGCATTACAGTAACAGAATATTAATTCATATCTGATCAGCGCTGCCTAGTTTGACCGTTTGGTCTGAGTTCGCGAGTGATTGACAGCCGGCTCTCATAGACGGCAGCTGGATGGCAGGCTCCAGATCAGCTCTGACTGGTTGTTTTCCTCCGGTCTGTGAAATCTTGCAGATGGCATTAGGAGCACCGGAGGACACAGAGGCACATTAATTCTTTTTGCAGATTACCTGTCTCATTCAATAGTGACCGTTTTATAAAAATACCTTTTTTTAATCATATTTCCTCCAATCTTGCCTACTGCTGCTTTAATTAGGCTAATTTTAATCAGTGGTGTAGTGGAGGGTATATGGAGTATACCCACCTCTTTTTCTGCTAATTTACAGTACCTATCAGCCAAAAAGCCATTGAAATATATAGGAGAGTATACCCACTTCCTCCTCGGTAACCTACCTATCTACCTAGTATTACACCCACCTCATCAACGACCACTGATTTTAATCATCCTCAAACAAATTGAATCATCAATCAAAATCATGCAACAGTGAGTTGAAATAGACTCTGTGTCATAGAAACTTTTTGAATGATCTTATTATGGTACCTGTGCATGTTTACAGTGTGGGGTGGGTGTTAATCCTGTCGAGAAGTGTTTGCCATACTGGAGAAATTTGAGGAAAACAAGTCATCTACTCACCATCACTCATTAGATTTGCAACGAAGAAGCCCATTAGTTGCGATGACCGTGGTTGTGGAGAGCAGTGCCAGCAGAAACCTCTCTTCCTGGTCCAGTGCCCTCCTCTCTCTGTCCCTTTAGAGAAAGCATGGAGGAGAAGGTGGTGGGGATTTAAGATCACATCATCCAAACTACTTTCTGAAGAAGGCATGCAGGGTTTTTGCCTCTTTAAGGATGTTTTAAGAGAGATTGAAGGAGTAAGGTTTGCCCTTCTGTTAGTACAAAATGATTAAATGAATCCCCCTAACAGGCTTTGAAGGAGCTGACTGCCACCTCCCTTTTTTTTGGGACAAATAATTGTGTTGTAGAGGAAAACAACCGCTAATCTCTTTTAATACCCAACAATTCGCCTATTATGCAAACGCATAAACTGCCAATGACCCAGACCAAAAAGTGATGCTGTGTAAGTAACTGTATTTCTCATAAGTATATGGTATTTATTTGCTAATTTGTCGCTATTCTCGACATTTTATGGCCCAAACCAAACTACTGATTATGATTCCTATTCAATATGTATTTATTGTGTAGTAGCTGCTTATCAGTAGGCCCTATCAATACAGGGTGTTATATTTCAGAGTGCTTTAGTAGCATGCCTCTAATGACAGGATGCTCACAATTAACGTCTTTGAATATTGAGTCGCAGGGAAGATACGATCCATTAAGTAGCAGAGTAAAAAGTTTCCAGTAATGGTGAACCACTTGTGTGAACTCACACCAACACTATGGCTCAATCAACCAAGTTTTCAGTGAGACAAGAGCTCATTATATATATGAGCTTATACACAGGGCTCTGAAACCACAGCGAAAGCGTTCATACAGACTCCAACGCTCCGACTATAGCGCTGGGTGATATGGAGGAAATCAAATATCACAATATTTTTGACCAAATACCTTGATATCGATATTGCGACGGTGTTGTAGGGTTGACAATTGGTGCTTTCATTAAATATTTTCATAATGAGATTTTTGATAAATAATCATCAGTAATGTGGATATAATGACTAAGTGGGTAAAAGGCAAATAATATGCAGTTATACAGTCTGATAAGTTCAGAAAATTACATCACTTCACTGTAATGCAGCCTTTAAAATCAGGAAAAGACAACACTTAAGCCATATTACAATATACAAAGACAATATCTAGTCTCATATCACAATATCGATATTATATCGATTTATTGCCATTTATTGCCCGACCCGCTAGTGGTAGAGTTAACCGGAGGAAGTTGTGCGTGCTCTCTATGGCTCCATTAACCCACATGCTATCTGTGAATTGTGGGTTTTCAAACTCGCTAATTGCTCCGTGTCCCGCGGGATCTAGCACAAAACCCTCCAGTCAAGTTTAGAAGTTTCTCAATTCTTCAAAATGTCCATCGCTTGGCTTTTCACAAATCAACTTGGCTTTTTCACTTATAGTCTTTCAAACCCACTAATTGCTTTATATCCACAGAGACTGGCTACATTGAAGCCCACACAACACAACAATTGAGCAAGTTTAAAAAACATTACAAGCCTTTAATCCATCCTCCTTGTGCACCTCATATCCATTAAGGCATTGTAAAATAATGAGGGAGATGTTCTGAAATTGTCGCTCATTTAACCTGGGCAGATGACCAAGAATACATAACTAGCAGCAGAGTGGAAGGAGGAGGGGGTTTGATAGTGTGATGATGCTCAGGAGCTGTCTGGCACACACACACAGTTTAAAACCAGCTAATGAGTCAGAGATACTAAAGGCTTCACTAAGATAGGTGACTCAGGAAAGGTCTAGCTAAAATCAATGTCCGAATGAGGCGGGGCATCTCGGCAAGAACCAACTGAAAATGACACATGAAGATAAACACATTAATTGAAAATTAAATCACTGTCATAATCCATTAGAACAGCTCAGACCTCTACTTGTTTACAAGGAAAGAAAACACAGATAAGTCTTTTTTTCCCACCTGTTTATGCTCAAAGCTTCATGTTAACCAACAAGGCCAAAGGCTTTCCACACAATGTACGGAGACAAAATGTAGCTGTATCATTATCAAATTTAGATACTTTGCAATTTATGCCACTCTTGACAAAAGATTCCAATAATAACATTAAATCACACCAGAAATCTCACTTCAGGATGTTCTCTTCCGAATGTTTAAATTCAGAGTGCGTAAAAAAACTGATTTATTAAAAACGGCGTATGCAAAAGCAGCCGACTAGGCTGCTGCAGAAGTAAAGAAGATATCGTCCGATTAATCGGCTGTCGGCTTTTTCCTGCTCCAAACTATCGTTATTATATCAGCCTTTAAAAATCCACTATCGGTCGACCTCTAGCAGAAATGTTGAGTGAACGAGTTGAACAGACCTTTTTCACAGCAGACATCTTGTCAAACATACTGTAGGTGTAACTAATAACATTGTTAACTGATGCATTGCATGGCAAAACCTCATTATTATTAGTGCTACCTGTGCTTTTCTTGCTATGACAAGTCAAAATGTCTGCTGTGAAAAACGTTTGATTTATTTGGGAACAATAAGGCGAGCAAAATTTATTACTAAAGCAAAACAAATATGATTTTTTTTTGTCTTACAAAAGCAGGCATTATTTTATATATATATATATATATATATATATATATAAAAAGTTATTGAACCACTGGCATAACTGATGGACACACGCTAACATGATTAGGACATAAGATATAGTTTATTAAGTTAATCATAATATACCATCAGCCGAAGTGTACCTCAACGGCAGGGAGATAATAGTATGTCACAACACACAAACAGAGTGACATTTTGTCAGATTAAAGTGGAGCATAATAACAATAAGAGCTGGATCAGAAGACCTTTGACCATGGCATATTTCTGTCAGAGAAATGAGACTGGTGGCTGTGGGGGCAGAGAATTAATCTGAGACCCTCCCACGTGACGACCCAGCAATGATCGAGTAGGTGCAGTCTGCGTATTTAGAAGTTTCTTTCGGACGGAAGTCGGCACAAGTGAACTCTCTTGCTTTCCAATCAAGGCTCATCGAGTGAGCTGCTCCAATGCTGAGAGGGCACTTGACTAGTTGTTGAGATAACGAAGAGCACTTCTCCTTCACTTGCCAAACTTTCTGCAATGTGCAGGCGGTGGTGGCATTTAGCTTAAAACAATGTTTATTTGATCGGCGAGACCTTGTTTGAGGAGAATTAAATGTTAAATGATGAATACCACTGGACGTAGATTGTTCTGTTGTCTATAGTTTGGGGAAAGTGAACTTCAGGTCTGGAGAAATGGAAAGCGACGGGGGTAAAAGAAGGTAGAAGAAGAAGGCTCTATTACATTAGCTGAGATTCCAAACCTGTGCAGTCATGGGAAGTTGAAGATGAATGGAGAAGAGAGGAAAGCAGCAGCTTAGCAGAGGAATGGTGACATAGCGACTGGAGACTGGAAAGTAATTGACGATCTGTTTTTTTACGTTTTAGCACATTAGTTGCATTTATTGTGCTGCTGATCATCCTCCACATGTATGTTTTTAGAGTGATGCTCTACCTTCCAGGCTGCCGTGTTTTCAGTTGGTTCTGTATAAAAGGACTTTCCGTAGCTACTGATCAATCGTAGTAAATATTTTGTCATCTCTAAGTTGAGTTCATTTTATGGCTGTTACAGCAGAAGTTATTGGAGCTTATTTTGGTGAGCTCATAGTGTAACGGGAGTTAAAGGATGCTCCGACATCTAAAACTAGCTGCGATAACTATGTTCAACTAACCTTGATCCTTTGTATGATGTCCATGTTTGTGTAATGTATGTCATGAATACAATGTTTACTGTACATACACAACACGCTGAACTGAAACTTCTGAAAGAGCACATGCACAGTGTCGGGTCTCCTAGGATGGAGATGTATTTTAGTAGCTTATTATTATTATTTATTCAAACTGGATTGAGATATTGTTCACTGAGGCCAAACCTGTATAGACACCAGTGAGCTAGATTAACTTCCTCCATTGTCACCTGCACTGAAATAACCTGGATTTTTATTTTTATAATAGAGCTGAAATGATGACTCAATTAATCAATTCTATTTTGATAATTGATTAATCTTTTCAGTCAATTACAAAAGTGGCACAGCCCAGCTCCAATCCTCCAGAGACCATTGGACCTAGTTTATGTCCCCCTTTACACACTCAACACATACGCAGAGAAAATCATAGAGAAGTGGGATGACGGGATTACAACACGTTTAATCTGCACTTTTGACTCTCAAATTTTGCATATCATCTGCCAAAAACATTTGCAAAAGTGTTGATCTACCCAATCACTGTGAGCGGCTTTTATCGGACAGATGGAAGCTGTGGGAACTCTGTCGAGGCTACGACTGAACAAAGTCCACCGCGACTTTTAACAAGCTTTTAACCAACACATGGTTGTAATTGTGAGAGGAAGTGCTACAGATGTCATATGATTCTTGTATGAATGCAGCCAAGTTAACAGTGCAGCTACAGAAAGTGCAGAATTAAGGAGGAAAACCTAAACCATTTTTACAGTATAATTCACTCCCACTATAGAGGGTCATGATACATTGTAATGCACTTATTTACTTAACATAGTATCTGCATTTTCTCCACTATAATTCAGGTCGTGCTGCATGGCATTGACTAAAATGACTCCCATTAACATGTAGATACAGCATACTGTGAATACTGTCTAGTGAGGTACGTTGGTAAACCGCAGTATTTTTTTTACTGAATTCTCTGCCTTGTGTTTTGCCTTGAGATTTGCTGGTGCTGGCTGCCATTAACACTGAATATATTTGACACCCACAGGAGTGAGTTTCTTTATGAAATTGAAATCCAAAACCGGCTCCTCTGATCAGAGAACAGAGTTGTCAACTTTCAGTTCACGAAAGTGCAAAAACTCAAAATCATATTCATGTAACTGAGATGGAGAAGAGCTAAATTTATGGTTGAGAGATGACGTTCCGGTCTAAAAATGTGGTCCCCATAATAATTCTATTGTAACCGTATAAAAATAACCTTATAGTTCATAATCAGGACCAAGCATATAAGCACCTATAAGAAGCAGGTCGATAATGTATGTTGACGAAGGATAGGACTGGGCTATATGGCCAAAATCTTCAATCACCATATAGGTAATTTCATATCTTGATAACGATATCTATCACAATAATATATTCAATAAATAAATAGTCTATATGAAATAACCACATGGTAAAGACTATTTTTGTATACTAATCAATATAGGCCTAGGCTATATAGCGATAGAGACGATATAGAAAAATATATACGATAGACATTTTTATATCGTTTTGACGATATGTATCATCATATTGCTCAGCCCTAAAGAAGGATAAATCTGAAGTAACCAGTATTGTGTTTCCAGATCTGACTACTGCACAGATACTGCAGACTATAGTTAGATGAACAAGACTAAAGCATTTGTAAAAGTGAATGTGGCACTATGGCCTCCCGCTGCTCTGTGTTAACTCTCCTTGAGGTGCTGCTAAGCTCTCAGTGGTGAATTAATTTCCTCTTCTTCACTCATGCATTTTTTATAATGATGTTCAAGCATCGTATCGGTGTTCTTGCATCCTTTATCCCATTTGGTTTAAAAAAGTCAGCTGTGCATAGCGGACACTGATGCTGTGGTGCATTCAGGGGCTGTGGAGATGCACAGCTTCCAAGACTTTGTCTTGTGTTCAATGAACTAACAGGCTTTTTAATGGAGGAAGCTTCAATATGTGCTTATTGTTTGTTCTTAAGTTTGTGACAGCATAGGTTGTTAACATTTGGCAGCTCACATTTAAGTTTCAAATGTCCAGAGTATCACACGAGTAAATGAATGCACCACACAGACACAGAGCAGCCTGCCTGCTTTTTTTTTGTCTTTTCCCCTTTCACGGAGTCGGACTATGTTAACGAGTCCTGGGGCGGATCAGACGCGCTCACCTCAGATGTAATGTCGAGCCATTCACGGCAACCTCAAACACGGGGTTAATCCTGGGTCACTGCATTGGTTTGAAAGGTGACTCAGCAGCCTCTAATGGCCAGCACACACTCGCAGCAGTCTCGCTGTCTCTCGTTGGTGTAATAGAGCAGATCCATAAGGTCAAGCAATCCTGGAATATTTTACAGAAATTGTCTTCAGTAGTTTAAGTCTTTTTCCCTATTATACATACAGTTGTTGGTTATACACTGCTGTATAACCTTTTCATTCTATAACCTAAGGTAACCGGTATAACATAATGTAGTCTTGTAGGATAGTATTTTATAAATAAAGTTTATTCTGTGAGGATTATTTTCTTGAATGGGTCGATCATCCCCAGAAGAAACCTTTAAAAGTAGACTCGGCTGTCTTGAAATTCATTACATTCTAATTTTATAACAAAACTGAATTGAAGCATCTCAGCGCCGACGGCAACTATTATCATAAACGTTTCTATCTGGGGATGAATATATGAGCCACTCATATTCCTCTTCTTGGATGAGGGCATCACGTTCTCTCCCGTTTTTGTTTGAACAGCCACGAGGAGATCAGAACTGTGCCACACAAGAGCAGCCCAGATCCTTTGTGCCGTACAAATCCAGAACCCACTGGCATTTCATTTAAGTTTTTCAGATTACTCACTGTTCCACTTTGCCTGCTTAAAAAAATGAAAGAAGGTGTCTATTTTTAGGGGGGATGCCGTAAGGCATTAACTCTTGTGCAACACTATTTGTGGCCTGCAACAACTACTCTTTGTCAGTGAGGTTAAAGTAATAGTTAATTATAGGTGGACAGAGTGTGTGTGGAAAGCAGATGGCGACAAGTCTCACCCACCCTTTGGTGCTACAAGGTGAATGTTTTTAAAGTGCACTAAAGGATAACAGCCTTAGCATGTAGCACTAACAAGCAATTGAAAATTAAATAGTGTGAGCATGAAGGAACTTTTGCCTTGGCCTGTGGAAAAGAAATATGTGTGAACAATGTAGGATCGTATATTTAGTTTTAATATATTGTATCATGTTAAAATAAATTAGCGTAGCCATACTTTCATATTTCAAAGCCACCTTATCCAAGCAAAAAGGAAAGTGAAAAAAGTTGTATTAGAATACATATAGTATATTCTGCTATATGTATATGCTTCTGTGTACATTAGGGGTGTAAGAAAATATCAATACACTTGAGTATCGCGATATTATGTTTTGTGATACTGTATCGATTCTAAAAAATAAAACTATCAATTTTGAATTAATAGCTTACATGCCAAGATTTGTGGCAGACAGTGGCTCAGATTGCAAAAAAAAGGAGTGCTATGATGTTGGATGTTACAGGGACTGTGGGGAATGTTAATGCAGATTCCACTGTTCTGATTGCATAATATATATATTTTTTAATCCTCCGATTTTATGCATATGGTGGTGAGTTCTTCATACTATGTCAGTTTTCCTAAAATTAGATTAAAAAAAATCGCGATATATCGTCTTGCTAACTGTATCACAGTATATTGCGATATATCGAATCGTAATCCCCGTATCATGATACTTATCGTATCGCCACATTCTTGCCGACACACAGCCCTAGTGTACAAAGCAGCATTTCCTCTTTGCTTCATGCACCTTAAAACATGAATTTGTAAATAGGATTTTAAGGGTTAAGTGCTTGGCTCTAGAGCACTTCAAGGGTACTTGTGCCAACTCGTGTTTTGATAACACTGCCTTCCCTGCTCGTTTCAGGCTTCGAAATTGGCAACCCTACAATAGAAAAGCTGTTTCTGTAGAGGTTATGGTATTTCAGCACTAGTTTAGTCTTTAGCTTGGTTTTGTTAAGTGCTTGGTCTGTGTTGTGGGTCCACAGTAGAGAGGCTAATTTGGCTAAAATAGGGTTTACGTTATACAATTTAAATACTTTTATAACAGAGGCTTTAGGTTACACTGGAATGCAGCACACATCTCTTGGCCACTGACATGCAAAACACACACACACACACGTACACTCCTTCCTGCCAAAGTTATTCAAGAGTTAGTGGTGAGGTAAAGTTAGACCTTTCAATTGGTCTGCCAAGATTCTCAATGAACCAAAGAGAAATTACACCCCCAGCTCTTCACACCCAAATAGTCCCTGTCACCACCGAGAGGAGAGAGATGTTGTTCTTGGTCTGTCATCCAGGCTGAGAGGAAAGTAGCCACCACATAATATTAGATGTGTGACTGACTGACTGAGTACATACTGTATGTTTGTGTGCATGTGCTGTACATCTGTGTGTATAAATGTGTGTGCACATGTTTCTTCCCAGACAGGATGTTGTGTTACAAAAATCATGATCAAAGTCATGATTCAGCTTTTTTTTCTCCCCCCCCTCAGGAAAATTCCTCACATTTACAATTTCTAAATGCTTTTTGAATGATTTTCTCAGCCAAATCTACATTTGTACTATGCATGCACTTAACTTTAAAGCTGCATTAATTCATATTTCTGTATTGACAATGGATCAAATGACTTTGTGTAATGTGAAAAGGGTTGTTCATAGCGATGAACCCTTCCCAACTCTGCAGATTCCCTCAGCTCTACGGAGCCTTTTAGCCGATTATGACTCAATTATTAGGTCATTTATGGCTGTCCTCTAGTTGCTCAACTAATTCATTGTTTTCTTGTGAAAACCATAGACTGTATATAAGAGGTGGACGTACTCACGGTTACGTCACCCATTGGTTTGAGGAGTGCCGTTTTGAAGCCTCAAGTTTGACATTTTGGCCGTCACCATCTTGGTTTTTGGCCATTTTGCAACCAGAAGTGACACTGAACACTGGCTTGTGGTGTGGCTCAGAGGGTACAGCAGGTCGTCCACCAATCGGAAGGTCGGCGGTTCGATCCCCGGCTGCTCTGGGCCACATGTCGATGTGTCCTTGAGCAAGACACTTAACTCCCGAAGGCATAGCCATCGGTGTGTGAATGAGTATTTAGATTACATCCTGATGGGCAAAGTTGACACCTTAGCAGCCTCTGCCATCAGTGTTTGATTGTGTGTGTGAATGGGTGAATGCTGACATGTAGTGTAAAGCGCTTTGAGTGGTCGGAAGACTAGAAAAGCGTTATATAAATGCAAGTCCATTTACCATTTACCATTTACACTGAATAAGGCATTTCTAGGCGACCAAAAAGGTTATTATGAAAGGGTTAAAGGTTTAAGACGAAAACACGGACAACTCCAACGCCGTCGTAGCGACCTGTCAATAACAAGGTAGCCACGCCCTAAAGCCTACCCTGCTTTATGGTCTATTTGACTCTAAATGGGACCATAATTTACTAAATAAACATCATGCTGTATTGAAGAAGACTTGAAACTAGCGATTGAGACCATAAACTCATGTTTACAATGTTTACTGAGGTAATAAATCAAGTGAGAAGTAGGGTCATTTTCTCATAGACTTCTTTACAATCACACTTCTTTTTGCAACCAGAGGAGTCGCCCCCTGCTGGCTATTAGAAAGAAGGCAAGTTTAAGGCACTTCCACATTGGCTTCACTTCTCAGACCGGGAGTTGCCCACTGGTGAAAATATGTCTTTCGTTATGTTGTTGCAGTTCCTTTTGTTGCCCATCCAGGACAGTCATAAATGACTAAATGTCTTTTTTAAAAGGAGCACAGATGCTGACACAAGACATTAAATGTGTTGTCTGGATAAATTAAATCCTGCTGCAAACTTACAAAATAATCAAACTCTTTTTCTTTGTTCCCTTTCCCCGTCTCTTTTTTTCTCAGGCACTGGGGAAAGTGGGAAGAGCACATTCATCAAACAGATGAGGATTATCCACGGCACGGGTTACACTGACGAGGACAAAAGGGGTTTCACCAAACTGGTCTATCAGAACATCTTCACAGCCATGCAGTCCATGATCCGAGCCGCCGAGACGCTCAAGGTCCCCTACAAATATGAGCACAACAAGGTAAATGAGATCCTCTCACTCAAGACATTTCAAATTCCTCAACTGAAATACCAACTGTTGTGAAGGGTGACTAATAGAGAAAAAAAGACGCTACAGTGGCCACGGCGTCCTTGTATATTTTTAGAGTGCTGCTGTCTATCTTATTGGGAACAGCCATCCATAATCATTTCCTGTCCTTTATGACACTTCCTGTGTCCTTAAAGCGCTCCAGCCCTCCATCACACCCTGTGTGTATTTGTGTTTGCCTCTGTGTTTCAGTGCACTCAAATCCATGAGTGCATACAGTATACACACACAAATACACAAAAGAGACCTGCCCTACACTACTCACCCAGACCTGACCTCACTTTTCTGTAACAATAACTTCAGCAGGTCGTTTTTTTCCTCCTGTTTCACCTTTGTACAGTAGTCATAGCTTTGGGAGCCGTTACAGTAAACTCTCCCTCGCAGTTCATTCCCTGTGAGAGTGACAAATGAAAGGCAGTGGAGCCTCATCACCTCTGCAACCCCTTTTTGTAAATAAATCAGATCATTTCAGGTGACAGCTGACCACGCTGCTTCAGCTCCTTCCTGCCTGGCCACGGTCCAGTCAGACGCTGCTCGCTGAAAGGTTTTCTAGAGATTTGGTTACGAGGGGTTTATACATTATTTAGTAGATTTTAGTGTGATATCCTGAAGTCATAATCTCGGGATGTTAGGATCAGGACCCAGTAAGCGTTTTATTGATAATGCACAGAAAAAAGGGGGATAAAAATGTACTATTCAAGGTAATATGAAAATATTGTTACTAGATATTGTTTGCTGGTTAATCACATTTTATCTGCATTGCCATATCTGTAAACATAAATCAACAACTAGACCAGTTGCCTTTGGCTCCCATTCATTTCATTAGAGGAGGGACTTCCTGATATGTTACTAAATGAATTATTGTGCTGATACCTGCTCCAGGTAGTGCTTAAATCAGGGGTGCTCAAACTTTTTCCCCTGAGGGCCATAACTGAAACTTAATGGTGGGCCACACCTAATATACTTAAGGTTACTTATTTTTAATATAATTTGCCAACAAAATGTCTATGCCAGTACCTGGTGTGCACTGGAGTTTTGATTTCTTATAATTTAATTTGGTTTACTACCTATTGTTTTTTATTGTATTGTTAAGATGCAAAATGGTACTAGCATAATTAATAATTAGGGATCCTACATATTTAAAGAGCATTTTTACCTCGCAAGAAATAAAATGGCATAAACAGCAATTTATATTATAATTTAAAAAAAATAATAATGAAATGAAATCGCTAGAAACATCTGGCGGGCCAAATTGAACCTTAAAGGGGCTATATGTAAGAATCAGAAATTGCTTGTTCACAGCGACACCTGTGGCCGCAATGTCAACGAAAGTCAGCGTCCTGTGGCTCGCGCTCGCGCTTTCGGCTCGCGCTACATTGACATGAACGAGCACCGGTCTAAACAGTGAGGCGACACACGTCAGCTAACACACAATATCACTCTATATTTCACCTGCTTGGCAGTAATGTTAGCTGACCAGACGAAGGTCTCTCCATGAATCAATGCTGATCCTAGTGTTGGCTTTTCCTCCCGATCCGGAGGGAACGGGGGGGGGGGAGACCGACACCCGGTCGGGACGATAACGTAACTCTCTGCGGAGCCCCGTCACTTCACAAGACACGGGAAACCTCTGTTGGTCTGGAGGAGCTGCAGCAGTTATTTCTGCAAAAACGTCCACTGCACATTCACCAAATAATCTCAGAGCTAAACTAACTCTTCTGCAGTGTGTAGTGTGCGCGCGTTCACGTGGAGGTGGAGCGAGCCGAGCGTGTGAGAACGAGCGCGGTGTGCAAACAGGCAGGAGCAGAGCTGCTGCGCGCTCGCGTACCCACACGCGAGCGCGCATGGGATACCGACCCGTTAAGATTTATGCGCATGATAAGTTACAAATAGTCCCTTTAAGGCAGGAACATTTGATTGGTGCTGTCAATGATAATTTACATCAGAAGTTAGATGTTTGTTTGTTTTTTAAACAAAAGGTAGTATGTCTTCAGTTTTAAGTATTTGGGTATGTATTTCTGAATAATCAGGGCAGACGTCATAGGCAGATTACCGATGCAGGCCACATGTTGGTTATACTGTATATTTGACTTTCTCTTGACAGTTTTAACAGCTTTTAGTCGCAACAGCTTTATCTTTTAATCGTTGAGATTTTGTAAATGAAATGGTTGATTTATCACACATACTGTCAGGCAGCACTGAGACTTTAAAATGTCTCCCTAACTTGGATTTAACTTGAGCAGGCTCTGTTTGAATCTCGGCTGTTGTGGTGGATCACTGTAGACTCCCCGCTAACTTTCGCTTCCCGTCCCACATGTGCATGCTTATGAAGAATGAAACTGAATGTGCTGCTTTAGCCTGGCCATTTCACCGTCGTTTTACTCACTTTGAACATAATACAAACCAAACGCATCCCTCAAATGTGATGAGTAAAAATAATCCTACCATAATCATTCTTCATTAAATTTTTTTTTTTTTTTTTTTTACAACTGACAGTTTGTAGGTAAACGTTTTCTCCCATCCTACATTTCACTATACAATAATTCCAGTTTAACACCAGCTCCTTCATACTCCATAATCCAGTATCTGGACTATCGAAATAAAAGGCTGTAGTGGGGATAGTGTGTTTACACATTAAGGTTTTGTATGAGACATTCAGTACTCAGTGGAAAAATACTGGAATACTAGTATAATACTATGAACGTAATTAGGTACAGCAAACAACAAAGTGTATGATCAGATTAGAAGAAAACTACTGAATGCCTGTCATACTTTGTACCCAACATCTCTCTGCTCTCACATACATAATAAGGCTAAAATGGGAAGTACTATACCTCTGACAAAGGAGTTCACTGACATCGCAAAGGAAGTGAAAATGAAACCTGTCGATCATGTTCACACTGGCTGTCTGGGCACTTACAGTAAATGTCATGATTGTAGGCTGATCAAGCCCACCCATAAAAGTAGTAGCTACTGTACACACGATACCTGTTTTGTCCTCTATGTCATCTTACTTGTTCATTTTATTATATTATTTTGTTAGTATTTATTTATCGTTATTAATAATTATTGCAGTATGCAAAAGAGGAACAGTTTCGACATTCAGGCACATGTTGATCTCTTGTTACGGGACACAGGAGAGTTTTAATGGGAATCTGGGGCGGTGAAACATTCCCCTTAATAGCCCCGGTGGGATTTGAGCTTCAGATATTAGGTCCATGCTGAGCCTGGGGGTGTAAAGTCATTTCAGGATATAGAGTATGTGAGAGAGTGAGAAAATAAACCAGTGATAATTAGGACTGCATAACCTGTATGTTGGCTTTCATCATCGGGGGTGTGCTGTGGCTCAGGAGGCAGAGCGGGTCGTCCTTTAGTCTCAAGGTTGGCGGTTCGATCCCTGGCTCCTACTGTCTGCAAGTCCAAGTGTCCTTGAGTGAGACACTGAACCTCAAGTTGCTCCCCGGGCGCTTTACAGCAGCCCACTGCTCCTAAATGCTTAGGATGGGTTAAAAGCAGAGGTCAAATATATCAGTATGTGATGATAAAATTAAGTTTATAGTCACTGTGATTTAGATTATCAAAAAAGCTTGATGAAGTTTTGATAAATGAAGTATTACTTTTTTGTTTGGTGTTAAATAAAGATGTCACGGCAGTTTTTCTCTTTGTCTCTTACCTCCAGGGCAACGCCAACATCGTGAGAGAGGTGGACGTAGAAAAGATCTCCATGTTCGAGAATCCCTACACAGATGCAATCAAGAGCTTATGGAATGACCCGGGCATCCAGGAGTGCTACGATCGGAGGAGGGAATACCAGCTCTCAGACTCCACTAAATAGTGAGTAGAGTGGGAAAAAAAACACAATACAGATGTCAAAACCAGACTCCTAAACTCTGGAGTGGAGTATGAATTGAATTTATAAGAAATACAAGACTTTCTGAAGGCACTAGAGTTATAGTTTGGATGATTTTCATGATTACAAATACTCACCCTGGTTCATTTCCTCTCTGTGACTGTAGTTACCTGAACGCGTTGGACCGGATCGCCGAGCCAGCCTACCTTCCCACCCAGCAGGATGTGTTGAGGGTTCGAGTCCCCACCACGGGCATCATTGAATACCCATTTGACCTGCAGAGTGTCATATTCAGGTGAGTAAAGAAATGTATTCAGGATCAGAAAACATAAATAGTATGTACATACCTACACAATTACTACTGTGCTTTGCTGTTGTTATTTTGTCTTTACAGCTGTTCAAGTTGGTAAATGACCTCGTTTAGAAAAATAATAATCCTCAACTACAACTACTAAAAATTGATTTTTTTAATGATACTTTCACTCTAACATTCCCAAACATTTTAGTCTACAAGTGTGTGTATGTTATGGATAGAAAGTAAGTAGTAAAGTACCTCAATTAAAGTTTTCAGATATTGGCACATTTCTTTGAGACTTTATATTTTTACTTCAGCACCTGTAAAAGGGAAATATTGTACTTCTTACCCGCTACATTTATCTGATGGTTGTAATTGTTTTCACATATAAAATATCAACCCACATTGTAAAGTACAATGAGCTCGTAAAATATAAATAACATAGATGCTATGTTAAGGTTTATAGTGCCCAACATTAACATTATGAATGCAGTGCTTAACTTGTAAACAAGTATTTTTACATTGTGGCTCTGCTGCTTTTATTCCCCTAAAGGATTTGAATATTTTCCTGATTTAAGAACAGAATTCTTCCGTTATAACTATGATACACTTTCTTAACTCAAAACAGCTTCAATGAAGCTTTGAAATAGCACCACACTGAGCTGAGCATGCTGTTTCACTTTTGATTCTTCTGTATATGATACAGAAAATTCTCCTCGTATTTAGTCTCACTTAGGTAATATTATAAGGTAGAAGTGGTAGTCACAATGATAATATTCGGCTTTTACTTAACTGAATATTAGAATTTTTTTGAAGTCACACCCAAGGACCAACAGAAGCATCACATTTGATTCACCTTTGGCCTTTTCTTCTTTTCTTGAATGGCATAACGCCACTCAAAATGTGTTCAAGAAGAGATTCAAACAGGTTTGCAAACATTTTGCTCACTGTGTCTGTTTTCTCTCTCCTGGATGCTGCTGCCATGACAGGATGGTAGATGTCGGAGGTCAGAGGTCGGAGAGGAGGAAGTGGATCCACTGCTTTGAGAACGTCACGTCCATCATGTTCCTGGTAGCGCTCAGCGAGTACGACCAAGTGTTGGTGGAGTCGGACAACGAGGTGAATCAATGACGAAGACACACACACACACGAACGTTAAAACTAAATGATTCTTAGTTTCACATTTTCAAAAACAACTTCAATTATTAAAACGCTTTATTATTTCATGTGATGTGGAAGATGAGTTGGCTCTGTGGATGAAAAGCTATTCCTTATTTAAATCAGATTCTCCTCCTGCCTGGCCGTGCTCCACCTTTTTTTTTTTTCCCTTGGAAAGCGTTTGTAAATGATCAGCCAGCTGTTTTGAATATCGCCTCGGGCCACATCTTCTTAAGAGGATATAGCATGTGTGTCAGTAATGAGCAGGTGTGTGTTCATATGTGTGTGTTGCCTGATTTTTTTTTTTGAGCCCATGTGTTTTCCTTCCTGCAAACTGCAGAAAGAGAAGACTGGCCAGCTGCATGTTCTCTCTATTCTGACGTCATTCGATCAGTTTTTATAATATACAGGAGATATATTCTGTTTAATACCCTGCGGTGCTGGTGATGTGATATCTAAGGCTTGCTTTCTGAATAGTTGTTTTGTTCAATTAAACACCGAAATCAAGTGTAAGGGAGAAATTAAACTCTTGAAGGCAACATGGCCGCCCTTCTCTCTCTTCGTTACTGCTCTCCCTCTGGTGCCGTACGTAACGTTTATTAAAATCTGTACTTAATGAGTATGAAAGACTGTGGTTTAATTAAGTGATTCTCTCTCTCTCTCTCTCTCTCTCTCTCTCTCTGTATGTCTCTCTCTCTGTATGTCTCTCTCCCCCTCACTTTACCTCTCCACACATTCACACCCTCTCTCTGTAGAACCGGATGGAGGAGAGTAAAGCTCTGTTTAGGACAATAATCACATACCCCTGGTTCCAAAACTCCTCAGTCATTCTCTTCCTCAACAAGAAGGACTTGCTGGAGGAGAAGATCATGTACTCTCATCTGGTTGACTACTTCCCAGAGTATGACGGTGAGTAACGGCAGCATCGTGTCAACTCAGTCCAGCCCAAATAAAGTTGTGCAGGGATGATGTATTTTTGTAGGCCAACCAGGAAGTTAGCATCACATTGGTTCCTGCGACAAAAAGCCAATGGGAATTTTTCTATTCGGCTTTGGATTATTGCAGAAAATAAGCTCTGTGGCAAAAACAAGTTTATGATACTTACACGTTTTGTTCAGCAAGATAATCTCCAAAATTTAACACCACTTCTATGATTTTTGAAGTGTGAATGCAATCGCCGGATGTAAAAAGCTAACGGTCGCAGGAGCGCAAGTATACACAACGAGGCTGTAAAGGCGTGATGACGTTTAGTAGTCTCATTTAGCCACTTGTTAGCAACCGCCTTTTTTAAGACACGTCAAGGCTTCAAAATTCACGAGTGGGATATTTACTGACGTATTTTATATCATAGAACAAATCGTTAAAATCTCTTAAGCTTGTGTTAACCACAGACCTTATATCAGGCATCTAAATAAAAACCCATTGACTTCAAGACGAGGGAACCGGAAGTGCTAAAATGCTAACTCATTTCCGCGTTTTAGGACTCATTCCTGCAGAACTCTATAACAAACCTCTGAACCAAGCACAAAGCTCTTCTTAGCTGCTATAGTGATATAGTATAGTGGTATAGTGATAAAGTATGAAACAAACTCAGGTATTGCAGAATTTGAAATGGATCAAAGTAAAACCTAACTAGGGCTGTCCTCGACCAAAGAAATTCTTAGTCAACTAAAACTCATACGATTTTGTCGACTAATCGATTCGTTGATTTAATCGACAGATCTGTAAAACTGAGTTTCTCCACAAAGCATCAAACAAAAGCACCACTTTAAATCCTGTGTTTACCGGAGATGTGCTCGACTAAGTCGACCAAGACCAAAACATCCGACTAATCAACTAACAGGGGGCAGCCCTATACAGTACCTAACTATCTGTTTATTTCTAAAAAAAACATGATTTGACCGTTATATAAACAATCAGCTTCCAACAGGAAAGCTTTCAATAATCCCCCTGATGCACCAACATTAAAGTAATTTGTGTTCCTTTTTTGGAGTGTTAAGAAATAAATCAGGACAGGTGTCAAAAAAGCAGTGTTTTATAAATATCTGCATCTCCAGAGTAGAAGATAGACTTATTGTGGCATTGCAATGAAAAAAAAGAACAGTATTGGATAGGGATGTAAGAAAATATTGATACACTTGCGGTATTATGGTACGGTACACACACGGTATTATGTTTTGTGATACTGTATCGATTTTCAAAAACACTGTATTGATTTTTAATTAATACATGAAAGATTCATGGCGGACAGTTGTTCAGATTATGTTGTGTTTAAACCCCCGACCGCTAGATAGCAGTGTTGTTATCTATCTTGAGCCATTTGACTCCTCCACTCCAATGTAACAACGTAAACTGAAACAGGAAGTAGCATAAGGGTGCACCGCTTTTTACTCCGATTTTATACATATGGTGGTGTGTTCTTTATACTATGACAGTTTTCTAAAAATTAGACTTATAAAATCGCAATATATCGCCTTGTTTACAGTATCGCAATATATTGAATCGTAACCCCAGTATCATGATACGTATCGTATCGCCAGATTCTTGCCGATACACAGCCCTAGTATTGGACAAAATTAGTTGTGCATTTCAAAATCATACATCCCTATAGATTAATATGTACTAACCTGCAAGAGAATGAAATCCTGTCAGAAGTATTTTGAACTTATACTTACTATAATGAGAGATACAGCATTCACAGAGCACGGTCTTCCCCCTCTCCAGGTCCCCAGAGGGACGCCCAAGCAGGGCGAGAGTTCATCCTCAAGATGTTTGTGGACCTGAATCCCGACAGCGATAAGATCATCTACTCTCACTTCACCTGTGCCACTGACACAGAGAACATCCGTTTCGTCTTCGCCGCCGTCAAAGACACCATCCTGCAGCTCAACCTAAAGGAGTACAACCTGGTGTAGAGCGGAGCCGGGCTGCCGACAGGAGGCGCCTCAACACACACTGACTGACGCAATCTGTGAAAAGAGAGGGATCACATACACACACATGAAAAGAAAATCAGAGAAAAAAAAAATCTAATGGTTGCATAATACTAATTTATTTGCCATTTGTTGATCTCTTGGTTCCCAAGGGGTGAGCAAAGTAAATGTGATCTTGCTATTTAAGGAGCTGATGAAATATAAGGAGGGGGGAGATATTTGGAAGGGTTTGCTGTTGAATATGTGCAGCAACGATCCTCATTTTTAGGCTTTGCGCATTGTGAAGTTTTGTTTTGCTTTTTGACAGAAAGAAACTACTTTGTGCACTCGAGGTCTGGGGGCTTGTTTTGTCTGTCAGTCTGATACATCAGAGCTGAAACGAATGCAATTCGCTCCCTGCCTCCTGCCTCCTGCCTCCTGCCTTTTTATAAACAACCCTCTTTCCTTACCTGTCGGATCACTCTGAAGCTTCGTCCTGGGCGCCAACAGGAAATGATGTAACACATCTCTAATTGACGGCTCCCATTTTCATTCAAAGGACTGATTGGCAAAAAGATAAATCAATATGAACTGTGATTTTTAAATTATTTCACACCGATTGACTTAAATCATTCTTATTATTACATCACATTGACTTTGGTACCATCCGATGAGTGGAGCATGTGTGACCGTGGAGTCTTGACATCCACGCGAGTTCTCCAGCATCAACGTAACCACGAAGTTCAGAAGTTTGAGAGAAATTGGCTTTAAAAATGCTTTCTGAGCTTTGGGCGAGCAGGTGAGGAGGCGCCTTCCGCTGTCATGTTGTGAAAATCACGAGGATGATGGCGCTGGTTGCTTTACACGGACTGAAGGGAGTCGAGGAGGTGATAATTTATGAGACAATGTTGTTAAAAGATTATGTTCAACTGTGCCACATTTACGCTTTTTATTATGGTAATATGTATATTTATTGCCAATGCCAAAACAACTCAAGCACCAGACTCCAACTGCGCTGTTAAGTGAAATGAAAAGTGTTGAGGACAGGAGAAGAGCAGGGCTGATGAACGCAGACTTTACGGACTCCACTGACTGATTCCCTGCAAGTATTCAACAAAGTCAACGTTATTGACGCCACCCACTGCGCTGAACTGTCCAATCACAACCTTGCGCGTGGCTACAAACCCCTCCCCCTGGCCTACAGACAGCCCAGTCACATTTTAGCTGTGTCTTTATACTCGTCCAATCACAGCCCGGCTGTCTTGACTGTTGTAGCTCAATCGCAGTGGAGAATAAATTTGGCTAATTCCTGTGTAAAAGGGCGCAGTGTTGATGTTCAGTTTGTACCAAAGTAAGCCCTTCTTCTTTCTGATTGGCGCCTCTCATTCCTGAATTACTTTAAGTATTTTTTTGTAACAATCCCCCAGAACATAAGCCTGTAATTTACATTTATTGAGGCATAGTGCAATTATGAATGCTATAATCATTGTACATACATCTCTCTATATATATATGGCAGCATCTTTGTTGGCTTTGTAATCATTACTTTTTTGGCAGATTGAATGTGCGGTATTGAAAATATGTATCTATGTAATTGTATTGTATGTCTAATGGCTAATTCATTTTTGGAAGAAAAAAATATGTTATTTACATGTTTGTTTTTGTTCCCTTTTTTTTTAAAGAGGAGAATGTAAATTTTGTGTTTTGCCAGTTTTGTTTCTCGGCAAAGAAACATTGTTCAGCTTCAGAACTGCATAAAGAGGAATATTATTATCCAACAACACATTGATTGGTACGCCAGTACTTATCGTAGCCGGTTTGTTTAAATTGACTTTAATATGAAAAACTGCAGACTGAATCCAATCTACAGGGCTAATTGTAATAGTTTAGTTCTTAACTGGCTTCAGGAACAGAGCACTTGTCATATAATCACATCACTCATTGATTCTTTTATATTTAACTTAATCAAATAGCGTCTCAATAAGTATTTATGAGATTTCTTAGTGTACGGCACACCTTGTGATCCTGAGCACCCCCCCACCCCACCACCAACCACCTTAGTAGGTTTTATTTAAGTAGTGCTAGAACAAGGTGGATGGAAGGCACGTTAAGTATTGCTTTGGCTAAGATTTTGTATAAAAATCTTATTAAGGATGAGATATAATTATCTGATTGTTTGTGCTGATATATGGGAACAGCATCACCTTTAACACCCCCTCAAATGAACCTCCGCCCTGATAGAAACTCAGTATTGTAGAGTCTGTTAGAGTCGGTGACTGACTAGTGTACGCAAAAGAATGACTCCATTTGGCCTAATTAGGATAGTACATTTACAGGTGCTTTTATATATATATATATATATTTTTTTTTTTTTTTTTTTTTTTTTTACTTCATTTCCATCTCGATTGCCACCATTTCATTAGAATGTACAGTATTATTTTAGACTTTATTTATGAACATAGGAGAAAACACACAACAGTTCATGTGTACATATTGCCTTATTGAATAAGCTGTGCCTCTGAAGTCTCATGCAAGGCACCTGTGTTTTTATGAGAAGTGAAGCTAGTGCAGCCAATAATGTCCCATATTGTGCAGCTGGAGGGCTGTTTGGTTTTGGCTTGGTGGTCTCTCTTTGTTATTCTGTGCTATAAGAAGCCCTGGGAACAGCTTTGAAGTGTAGCTAATATGACATCATTACAGGATATTATAAGAACATCATGAGTGAATTGTAATCGGAACATACTTTCCATTGTTTTCACAATGTTGTCACATCAGATTCATGTGTTAAATTCCACGCCATAGTGCATTATAATGCACTGAACAGCCTGATGTGACTATGATTAAACAACAGTGCATCAGGATGTGTAGAATGGGCCACAATCTGGACTCCAAACCACCGCCAACCACCTGCGGATTGTTTTTGCCACATTTGGCTGCAGTTCGGCATCTACCTGCCACTTTGGCAGGTAACCAGCCCTCACCCGGAGGTCTTGTTGTTTTCAGATATTTCAGCTGGCCAGGATGATTGATTTTGGCAGGCAACCACCACTTCAACAAGTTCATGTCCAGCCTAATTCACAGTGTGAATTGAAGTAAATCTTACAATAACCACTTATCAACAGCAGGGCCTAATGTAATAAGAAAAACTGGGGGCCATCTCGTCGCAACTGAACGTTAAAACGGTGTTAATGTGATTCTGCTTGTCGCCAGAGGAGATGTTTTGAAGCTGGACTATAGTTTCAACTAATTAGTGTTTATGGTCACTTGTTGTAGAGTTGCAGTAATCAGTAAGTTGTGTCCCTGCTGTTGTAAAGTGCTTATTTACACTGACCCTGCTACTTAAAGGGAAAATCCTTCTTTAAACAATGGCCATGTTTGTGAGCCTCAAAAAGTAATTAAAAAAGCTAAAGTGATAAACTGATATTAATGTTTTGGTATAGCGTTTTTACATCATACAAAAACTATATTGTAGCCTACTGGCAAAAATACAAATGATAATTGGATTTTGTCAGATAAATATGAACCACAGAGGACAGTTTCCAGGCTTTGTGAGAGACTTGATCACATCATTACTCCTGTGAGTTGTATTCAGGCTGGGTTTTCCCTTTAAGAGAGCACAGGCTCCAGCTGGTGTCGACTCGCTGACACACATTGTTTGAAACCTCTGCTGCTGTTTAAATTTCATGCAGTATGTTCAAGAGCAGCGCTGTGTTACGTACAGTATATAAAGGACTGCGTTATGTAGAGCTGCAGGGTTGAAAATAACTTTCCATAAACTGCTCTTTTGCTCTCAGACGCATCATCTGATTGCTTTAATCCTGAAGTTTATCGACTTAATGTTTAATTTTGAAATAGTGCTATTGTCACAATCTCCAATCATAATTGTGTAACATTTTTCCTGTATCCATAAACTCCGTCAACATGTTTCTGAACGAAACGACATGTTTCTTTTCAAAAGTATGTCGACTCTGATTTTCATTGGGATTTTAGCGATACAGCTATCATTTCTACAATGTGAGTCATTTAATGCCTTTAAATCTACATCATTACTCCCCACCATACTGTACCTCCTGCCAGATTTCCTAAATTGTATTTCAACTCCACAATTTGTATGACAAATCTCTGTAAAGCACTGAAAATGTAATTCAAGTGAACACATATGTGATGAAGTAGAATCATATACTCTACAAAGTTCCCCTTAGAGGTCAATTTTCTCTCTTTTTCCCTGTTATCTTAGGTAATTTATAGTTTCTACATGCTCAAAAAGACAATAGAGAGACGACAGAATATTTTGAGAAAAATAGGAAAACTTGGCAGGGAGCTGACTTTGTTTACTTCCGTTTAAAACTCTACTAACACCACCATAAATAAAGTTGATTTAGATGTAAAAACAACTTGTGACTGTAAATCAAGGCAACAACTCCCAAGAAAATTCATCCCATTTCATGAAATCCACTGCTTTTTATATCCTGGAAGGATTGGTGTTCATATTCTAAATGATCTCTCCCAGAAAACAAATTGTCATAAACCAGATTCTCATTTAAAAAATGGGAGTTGAGTTATTATATTGACATAAATACAGCAGCCGACAGATCCTCCCCGATCGACTCAATGGAGAAGTGAAATCTTTGTACTTAACTGTTCCCGCTGATGATAACCTGTTCAGTCTTTCTGTTTTTGTAAATGTTCTTGTTGCAAAGCAATCATGATGATACAGAGCAGACTGGACTTCTCTAAAATGTATTGTTCAAAAAGAGGACACTCGTGTGGATAAACAGAGAGTAAATTGCACAAAAAAAGCCTGAAGACTGCTTGTGGTTATTTTGACATGGTTATATATTTTAATGTGTGAATGACAAGGACGTTGAGAGAATGAGAAGTTTTTTGTTCTTAGTTTTGTGAAATATTTACAGTATTTAGATGAGACTGTCTGAGGCAAACTGTTGAGACTTTGCTTAAATCATTCTCTGAAAAGCACCATTTCACATCAGAGTAACTACTAGTCTTTTACCACTTTTCTGTATTATAGTGTGTTGATATAAAGGTGCTAAATTCGATATCCAGAGCATTAATATAGCAGCAAAAAACTATTGTCTATGTAAAGATATAGAGGAGTAATGTCTACCTGAGTAGAGAATGAAGTCACTCTCCCTCTGTGTGTGTTGTAATCAGAGCTTCTCCACGCTTTGTTGACATCGCTGGGCCCTGGCTAGCTCACGGCCGCTGCTCTGCACTGCTCTCATATGTAGGTTACAGCTGATAACGTCGTCCCGACCAACGGTATTGTCGGGGAAGCGTAGCGCCTTCCCTCCGGTTCGCCCCTCAGGTAAACACAGTTATCAGTTATCTTGTTTGCATGGTTTAGTGCTGTTAGCACCATTAGCTATGAGCCGCTGCTCGCTGTTGCCATGTTGAGAGCCGTTGAGAGGCAAAAGAAATGCTCCCAATCCCATAATTAGGGTCGTGTCTAGAAGGAAGCCTGCAAACCGCGAAATCTGATCTGAGATTTGCAAAAACTTGCAAAGAACTCTTGCGATACTCCCTGCCCAACGACCTATCTTTAACCATTCAAGGTCAATGCCTAACCTTAACTATTCGAGGTCAGTGCCTAACCTTAACCATTCGAGGTCAATGCCTAACCTTAACTATTCAAGGTCAATGCCTAACCTTAACTATTTAAGGTCAATGCCTAACCTTAACTATTCAAGATCAACGCCTAACCTTAACTATTTAAGGTCAATGCCTAACCTTAACTATTTGAGGTCAATGCCTAACCTTAACTATTTGAGGTCAATGCCTAACCTTAATTTTTCGAGATCAATGCCTAACCTTAACTATTCAGGGTCAATGCCTAACCTTAACTATTCAGGGTCATTTCCTAACCTTAACTATTTAGGGTCATTTCCTAACCTTAACTATTCGAGGTCAATGCCTAACCTTAACTATTCAAGGTCAATGTCTAACCTTAACTATTCAGGGTCATTTCCTAACCTTAACTATTGGAGGTCAATGCCTAACCTTAACTATTCAAGGTCAATGTCTAACCTTATCTATTCGAGGTCAATGCCTAACCTTAACTATTTAAAGAAGGTAACTGCAGGTTACTATGGTTACTACAGGTCCACAACCATTCTTTCATGATTTGATTCATGCTTTCTTTCTAGACTGGATTATACTACTCTACACTTAGAAAGAACAAGTTGATTTCACCTGCAATTTTAAGTTGGAAGTAAAAACAACAAAATTTAAGTAAACTTAACAAGTAGATATAAATTAAATATAACTTAAGACTAGGCCTAATAGTTATATTGACTTACCTTTTTCAAGGCAATCAGTTTCCTAGATTTTCTTTTAAGTAAGATCAACTTGTCAGATTTTACAGAGTAGAAGAGGAGAAAGGAAAATCACCTTATTATTCATACAGGGTCATACATTGTATTTATTTGTAATAATAATAATAATAATAATAATAATAATAATAATAATGACTTTTATCTTCTTTTTAGCTTTAATTTGATATTTACATGAATATATTTATACATAATATCATCTCCCCAGTTATTTTGTTTCCTCCCTTCCTCTCCTCCTGAGTTTTTTTTTTAAATCATGATAATGAGCACTGATCTGTGACACTTACTTCAATGACACACTCATATTAACATCGCAGTTTCATTATCTGTTAAATTATTGCAAATGCTATGAACCAAGACTGTGAATACCTCGCTTTCCTCTCCTTTGTCCTCCTACCTGATTACAAATGTTAAAATGCAAAGTTTCTCATAAACCCAGGATGTAACTAACTCACTCACTAACTCATTCATTCACTTACTCACAGTTGGCCTTCCTGACCCCTAGTGGCCGTTAGGAGACATGGCAGTGTGAGAGGATGCACTGAAGCACTTCCCCTCTCTCTCCCTATAGCGCTGCAGAACTCTGGAGGATGTTTCACGTGCTGGACCCCTTGTAATAAATGTCTGATGTGTACAAATTTTGCCAAAAAAGCTACTTGCAGCTGAAGATCATGTTATCAGTTCCAGTTTATCCAAGTCAGGCCTGTGGCTCCAACTTTTCTTGGCTCCTTTCTTTATGTATTTTTGCAGCTTTCTTTGATTAAAGCAGTGCCCCTACTCTACCATTCATTATTTATCATGTCACAGTCATCTCTGTGGGGTAAAGACAACACAGTCTGCTTGCAGTGGATGTTAACTTCCCATTTATACCTCTCTATTTGCAGCCAGTGCCACGCCCTCCAGAGTCGACAGGATAAAGTTCAAGTTAGTGTCCTCCCGCTTCAGACCAACCGCAGCACCTTATCAGACAGGGTCAACCACTTTTATTCCTTAAAAAAAGATCTCTGGACTTTCCACTTAAAAAGGAGGATTCTCTGTTTTAGCCGCGGAATATTCAATATTTAAAAAGTCACCTCCTCATCTTCCTCAATAAACAGTTTTTTCACTTGAGAGGAAGGAAGGAAGGAAGGCATCACTTTTAAAGATGCTCTGCGTCTTTTCCCGCTGACTGTGTGAAGTGAGAGAGGGGAGACACCTCCACAGCCTTCAGCATTTTTCAGGTCGACAGCAGCAGAGGGCTCATTGGAGAGCTGTATAGCCGGTCAGTGTGAACGATGCCTGGATGTTGTGTGTCGGCGGAGGAGAAGGAGAACCAGAGGATCAACGAGGAGATCGAGAAGCAGCTGCGGAGAGACAAGAAGGACTCTCGCAGGGAGCTGAAGCTGCTGCTGTTAGGTGAGCATCACCGACACAGTGACCAGGGATCAAACCTGGAGGGGAACAGGCGCTGATTGTCTCTCACACACGCACTTAGTGGCTATACTCCAGAGTAATTAACATTATGGGGTAAATTATAAACTGGAAATATGCTCTTAATGGGATGAAACTTCATCCTTATTTTTCGTGTGCCTTTTCAGTCATAAAATAATCTCTCAAAACTCTTAAAAATGTTCCTCTGATGAAATATCTGACTTCCTGACCACACCTGGACATGCAGGTATCATGGCAGGTGGGACAGCACTCAGTAGCCTGCCGACAAAACTGTATTTTATAATTATAATATAATGCAGGAATAAACAGCCACTTTATATCCATTCTCTGTAATCTAAGATGTTTGATGGGTTGGATGGATGTGACTGTGCATCATGAGGAGGCACATGTTTCATATCTAACTGTTCTCTACATTTCCTTTCTCCTCATTCCTCTCTCTGGTCTCCGGATGTGGTGCAGTGCGCACTGGCTACTAGTTTACCCGAACGTTCAGGGTGTGAGCGGCTGTGCGCCATAGTGCCATTCAATTTACGCACCATGGAGAGCTTTCGCGCTTGATAAATTTAGTCTGCTGGACTCATTTAGTTCACATGTGCCACAGAAATACTGAAATCAGTCACACGTAGAGAGAGATTTGACAGTTTTAAGATGATATTGTGTTTTGAAGTTGGCTCGTTTCCAGTCAAAATGTCTACAGAAACCGAAACTGACGCGTTCGTTTCAAGCTAAATTCCCCCAGGAGCTGTGCGTCGCAGGATTCCTGTGTTTTGCTCAATGAGGGACTGGATAAATGTGGGCGTTTTCTCTCCCTCCAGTCCCATCTGAGCATTAGTAGGAGAAGGGATTAAAGAAAAAATAGTGAGGGGCAAATATGAATGTGATGTCCATTATCAGTAGAGCTGATAGACAGAGTGGGGAAACCTAACTGGACTTTTTCAGAGGGAGTTGTCCGGCTTCATGGTTGTGAAGCTTCTGATGCTCATAAAAGTCTTTCACTTGTCCTGTCATAGTGAAGGAGGGGCATCTTACTTCCTGGTAGGAGTTGCTCAAGGACACTTCCTGTCTTCTCACTTCATGAGAAAGGGCTTTAGGCTTGAAACCAGTTTTGTGTCTTTTAGTGCTATCATACTGTGTTGTATGTTCACTTGTGTAGCTTTGGGAACACTTGACAGATCAGAGAGTTGTCACTAAAGATCACCCATGACTCTATCGGTGCTCTGAAGACGACCGGTTACTGCAGCAGCGTGGGAGCACTTCAGGGACAGGAGCCACTGTCAAGGCCTCGGTCAGTGGTGTTAGAAAGCCATAACTAGCTGCTGCGGGTGCGCCTCATGCAAAGCCAATATGCAAATCCAGCCCTGAGCAGGACATGAGCCACGTACAGGTTTGCCTGCACTGCTCTCTCAGAAAGGGCTGGACCCAATTTATTTAATGTCCCATTTCATTTGCTTTGAAAATTATTTCCTCTGCTCACTGAACAAACGGTATCTGACCCACATATCTTTGATAGATGAAATCTTAAAAAGATGGCACGCTTTAACATTCAGCATTATGTGGATTGTGGTACAGTGAATGCTGCTTCAGTTCACTGCTGCCCAGGAAGACAAAGTTACTGTAAGAGCTCCTGGGAAGTTATGAGAATGTTTGTGGAGTAAGTGGGCTGGTGAAATGGATGAACAGAGGCTTAACTCTTCAACTAGTTCAGAATGCAGCAGCTAGGCTTCTTAATGGTTTCATCACATCACATCACCCCTCATGGACCTGGCTCCTCTCCATTGGCTCCCTGTTCGATTTATAGGCCTAGTTGATTCTAATTTTACTGATCACTTATAAAGCACGTCTGGGTCTGACCCCAAGCTGTATAGCAGAAATGTTGACCCCATATGAGCCAGTTCACAGTCTCAGATCCTCAGGTGGGGACCTTCTGGCTGTTCCAGAGCCGGGGCTTAAATATAAAGGTGCTTTTGCCATCAGGGCCCCTCGGCTTTGGAACGACCTGCCTGAGGAGATAACGCTTAATTCACTTCTTAAAACCCTTTTTTATAGACACGCTTTTATGTGACGTCGTCTTTTTATTCCTTTTATCGTCTTGTTATTGCTTTTATTCTTTTTATTTATCATTTTGTTTGGCCTTACGGTTTGGCTTTCTTTTGTTATATTGTCTTCTGAGCATCCTGCTTTTGCTTTGTCTGTCAAAGCACTTTGCAAACTCTGTTTTTAAAGGTACTATATAAAAAAAAGTTATTATTATTATTATTATTATTATTATTAACTGTCTGATGAGCAGGACGACTCAGTCATCAAAGCTCACTATTCAGTGTAACTTTTGAAACATTTTTGACATTGAAAACACTATTTTGCAGAACTTGAATTGATTGCAATCATGGTTAGCAATACAATAATACTGTCTAAATTACACAATCTTTGAATCTTACCCTTTCCAGGTGACTCAAAGTATTATAAGCACAATTAGATGACAGAAGTATCAAGTAATCTGAAATCTTTGACATGTGGGAAGTACTTTAACAATAACATTTATTTACCTGATCAGAGTGACTCAGAGCTCTCAGTGGGGTTCATTATGATGGTCACAGTCAGGTCCCCGGAGAGGACGAGTGGGAGTGAAGCAGAATGAAACATGCTGCCTCTTCAGTCCATTCAGTCACCAGAGTTGAAAATCTGTAGGACAATACACATGTCAACACCGCTCTATACAGTACAGTACACAAGTATTGGTCACTTGGTTCAGCTGCAACTTCACTGCACCTGGACATCATTAGACAAACAGTGAAAGCAACATAGAAAGCATTTTTACAGACTACCAACCATGTAGGCATTTACATTTGTAGTATTGATATTATATATTAACAGAATAAATCTCAAGTAGAAAATACACAGAGAGAATAGACAACAAGAACAGTCTTGTTCATGAAGAGGAAAACAAAATAAACTGACAAAACAAGAATAAAGTGGATTGAGATTTGTGAAATATTAATTTCTTGTTCGCAACCTCTCTAGTTTAGCGTTATTAATATATATGCAACTGTTTTCATGTTCTGAGGTTTTTATTGTGCCTGAGAAGAAATATACTGAAACAGCTGAGAAACAGTAAAATGGAGCAGAAATGTATGACATAATTGCTAAACCGTAACAGAGGAATAACGTCTGCAAATATAAACCATGCTGAGCCAGTACACTGACAAAATGTATGTATATAATACTAATAATTGGCATATATTAGGGGTTGTTTTTGTGTGATGGCTGCAACACAGTTAAAAAAAAATTTGTTGTAGTTTAGTGACTTCTTCTTTAGTGCCCTACATTTTCCTCCAAAGCCTCACCTGCCATGTTAGTTTCAGTTCAGAATTCAGAGCGTGACAGGTGGTAGTAGTTCTTATCTCGGCGACATTAACGCATTCATTCATTGAGCCAGCGCCGCGTCATGGGAAAACATGTGTAGGTGTGAGGTTGTGTTTATGGTCAATTCTAGATGTGTCATGTCTGTGTGTGGGTGTTTGTGTGTGTGTGTGTGTGTGTGTGTGTGTGTGTGTGTGTGTGTGTGTGTGTGTGTGTGTGTGTGTGTGTGTGTGTGTGTGTGCGTGTGCGTGTGCGTGCGTGCGTGCGTGTGTGTGTGTGTATGTGTGTGTGAGATGTCTGTGGTCCGCATTCATCGCCCACAGGGAAACTGTAAACCACCACACTGCACCACTCTGACACACTCACATATTTACATGCACAAAGACACAAAGATGTAGGCAAATGAACACATATTCATGTACAGAAACATACATGTGACCTACACAAACCACAAAAATGCATTTAAAATAATTAAGCAATGCTTTATAGCAACTACATTATCTTACTCAGTGAATCACTCTGACTCCAAACCCAAACCAAGATGTCCCTGATCACAGATTTTCAGCCTTGACAACAACAGTCCGAACAGGCTGAGTAGTAGCCTACTCCCCTTGATAAATAAAATGATCTTCATGTGTGAAATCAGGGGAGTGTCCCTTTAAGCATTTCAAATGTTTATTTAATTTAAACAGTAGTTCATCTGCAAGTCATACAGGAATCAATTTGTATGTTTATTAATTAATTTTAATTTTATTGGAGCTACATGTGTCCACTAAGGGAGAACTTTCAGAGAAAAAAGATATTTACTGATATCAATATTCATTCATCAGGTAAAAAGGAGCAGCATGCAAAGAGCTTAGTTTAGAAATGGTTGCTTGTTGTACACACTTTTGTGTCTGTATGACTGTCTTCTGTATGACTTTTTACAGCATAAATAAGTTGATTAATCAATTGTTAACACCTTTTTACTCTGCCCTCTTTTTGTTAGAGGGGTAGGGGACAGGGGATGTTCAGGGGGAGATAAATAGTCAACAGTAGATGCCACATAGAAGTGGTGTACATCATCTGAAAGCTGGGAACCTGAAGATTAATTTGAGGTGCAGCACTGTGTGTCAAGTTGTTCTAGTCATAAATAAGAAATAAAAATGAATTAATAAATTAATTCATTAATTAAAATAAATTGTGAAAGTGTAAGAGAGCATAAAACATGATGATATAAGTTTGTGATGTCCATTCCCGTGCGCACTTATGTCTCGCAATTTTGGAGTTGATATCATTTGTTACACAGATTTAGTACTAAATTTAACCATTTTTACCATTTGAGAATTGATAAAAATGATCAATAATCCCTCCAAAATACCACATTAAGACACCAAGACCTTGAGGAACACCATAGAAAGAGCCATGCTGTGATTTGGTGTCGAAAACTTTTGACATTTGGAGATTTCTGTAAGAATTGCATTTTTTTGGCGATTGGATGGCGAGCACTTCTATTCTGGAAACTGCTCAGAAACCCCCTTATTGTCAATCTACCTAGGATCGCCATCCATCCTCTGAATGTCCTACAGTAGGTCTCTGTAGGTCTCTAGTTTGTGGCTGTAAAGTTTCATGAGGCTCTGATTATCCTAGAGGTCACCACAGGTCATTTTATACAGTTTGGTCAAGTTTTAAAAAATGGTCTCACTATATGAAATGGCTACTATGGGGACTAACATCATCACACATTAATACAATTGGAATCACTGGATCCACAAGAGTCCCAGCTTTACAGTGATACCCAATTTATGTAATTTCAAGACTGTTTAGGGACCCCAGTATGCAGAAATATTCAAACACATCATTTTAGAATAGGTAGAAATAACACATTTATACTGCATTCAAAACACTGCATGGATTTTGCCCCAAGCTGCATGTGATTATCATAAAGTGGGCATGTCTGTAAAGGGGAGACTCGTGGGTACCCATAGAACCCATTTTCATTCACATATCTTGAGGTTAGAGGTCAAGGTACCCCTTTGAAAATCGCCATGCCAGTTTTTCCTCGCCAAAATTTAGCATAACAAGACGAGACAAGCTAGCATGACATGATTGGTACCAATGGACTCCTTCGCTTTTCTTCTTCACTCTAGCTTGAAAACTCGGCCCGCAACAACCTCTGAAAGAATAGCAGCCGAGCCCACCGGCGGGCCGTCAGAGATTTAAGGGGTTAATCATCCAATTATTGAATAATCAATCATGATATTAACATACAGAATAATAGAGTCCATGCGGATCCTTTCTGTTTGGATACTAATGAACAGCGCAGATCTGCTCCAAAAGAGAGAAACAAAAAGAAAAGTCTGATGTGAGAGCCTCTGAAATAACTACATCAAATACCACATTAAAGACATGTCACAATAAGAATAACATGAAACCTACTGGAGACTTAAAACCAGGGTGCATACGGTGATAAAAGAGTGAGGCCTCTGAGCTCATTTAAAGCCGACTCTCTCTCTGAACAAGTAAAACACAGCAGACGTTCAGGATCGTGATTTGCCTCCATCTCCGTGTTTACCTGCCTGTCTTGCCCAAACCCCCCCTCATCTCCAAGAAACTTGACTTGTAAACAAGATGCATTCAAATGAAGACGATTTGTCTAAGCCTTGTTTGCTAAGATGTAAAGACTCAAGTATTCATGATGCCATGCAAAACAGCCAGGAAACCAGAACACTGCTGGCACCACCCAGTCATCATTCAGAGCTTTAACACACTTCGCTGACAAGCCAGGATACAGACAGACGCAGGTGTATAGTCACACACACACACACAAGCGCGCCCGCGTGGCGACTTTCAATACTCAGGTCTGGTAACAAACACACATTTGTTAAACAAATAGATTCAGCATCATGTGGTCTGAATGAGTAAATTAGGAGCTTGTGCTGTAAACTGAAGAGGAACGTGACAGACTGTGTGTGCGTGTGTGCGTGTGTGTGTGTGTGTGTGTGTGTGTGTGTGTGTGTGTGTGTGTGTGTGTGTGTGTGTGTGTGTGTGTGTGTGTGTGTGTGTGTGTGTTAAACTAGGACAGATAACGCATTTAGAAGTTATTGTCATTAAATGTAGCGGACCGGCCTTCTAACTAGAGAGTGTGTCTGTTTGTTTGATTGTCAGACACCGCTCTATTACACTTAGGGCTGGGCGATACGGACTAAATCTTCTATCACAATATGGGTCATTTCATATCTCAATAACGATATCACAAAATAGCATGTTTTCGGATAATTCAATAAATAAATAATCTATATGAAATAACTACATGGTAAATACTATTTTTGTATTCTCCTGTGTGAATAAAATACTTGACAAATGAAAAGTATTTTCTCATTTTAAGAACTTGAGTGCAAAATGACCAGTTTTAGGTGAAATTATAGAGAAAGAATAAATAAATATAGCTCTAGCCTTTATTGCGATAGAAATGATATAGAAAAATATATACGGTAGACATTTTTATATCATTTTGACGACATATAGAAAAATATTGCCCAGCCCTAATTGCACTATGGTATGTTTAAATACAAAGAAGACTATTTATTTACCCCAACTTGACTAAGAAAGCTGCACAGAAACAGATGAGTGTGAAAAGATTTAACCCTCGCTGTACCCAACAGGAACTGGAGAGAGTGGAAAGAGTACCTTCATCAAACAGATGAGGATCATCCATGGAGGAGGATACACAGACGAGGACAAGCGGAGCTACGCCAAACTGGTCTACCAGAACATCTTCACCTCCATGCAGGCCATGACCAGAGCCATGGAGGCCTTTAGTATAGCCTTCTCTAATCCCCAGAACCAGGTACTGAGTCAAACTGCCTCTGCTCCTTTTGCTATCAGTGAAAACTTAGTTTGGACTCTGGAGTCACTGGTGCACAGCTCACATGTTGACTAGTCAGAGTAGGAAAAGCACAGGTGTTACTAATAACACTAACGATGGCTCTGCTCTTCTGCATCTGCAAGATTTCACAGACCGGAGGAAAACAACCAATCAGAGCTGATCTGGAGTCTGCCATCCAGCTGCCGTCTCTGAGCAGCTGTCAATCACTCGTGAACTCCGATCAAATGGTCAAACTAGGCAGCGCTGATCAAATATGAATCAATATTCTGTTACTGTAATGCCTATTTCTCGCCCCAAATGTTTTCAGAAAGTTCTTGTAGTATACTGTTTATCTCTAAAATGAGAAAGTTTGTGACCCGGTAGCCATGTTGAGATCTCTTGAGGAAATACCAAGCACCGCCCACCAGCCGGAGCACAGCCAATAGGAACGCTAAATAAGAACGCTCTCTCTCTGAAATGACCTGTGATTGGCCGAAGTCTTCCGTCACGGGCTAGATTTTTTAAAGCCTGAAAACAGAGCCATGATGAGGTGCTGAAGTCTAGTTTTCTCCCAGAACACTTGAATTACAATATGCTGAAAGGTTATTATGGAATTTTTTAATCTTTAAATATGTAGGCCTATATAAAAAAGGAAGATCACACAAGTAACAGCAAACTGAGAATCTAAAATAAAGTAGCGTAAGTTCAAATATAGGGTTATATAGCCTACAGAGATGTAAACAGCTTTTAAAACAGTAAGTAAAGTATACAGTATAGAGGTAAAGTGACAGTATAATGGTAAAGTGTCAAGAGCTCACAAGTTCAAAAGTCTTATGGTCTGTGGTTTGAAGCTGTCCCTGAGCCTGGTGGTGCGGGACCGGATGCTGAAAATAAATCTGACTAATTAAACACCAGAGCATCCGACCTGTTAAAAAAAGAAAAAATAGAAGAAATGAACTTGAACTGCTAATTTTTTGGGACTGTGAACTTTGAGCTACGTTTAGTGAAGTGTGAACTTGCATAACAATACCAGGAGCAGCTAAATGGAACACGGCCATCATTAATTTCATTATTTACACCCGTGCTTGAAAAGGCCTTTTGTGTCCTTTTTTTTTTTTAGCACAAACTCAGCTATAAGTCTGACTCATCATTTGGTTAATTCGAGAAAGTATAAAGTGGGACATGGGATGAACCTAGAACTGACCTTGCCAACTGCTTTGAAGCTTCGAGGCTTCAACCACTGCCATGGTAATCGACCTCCAAATCAGTATCTGAATGCTTTGTTTGTTTTGTTTTTATTATATAAGTATGTAATAATAATATATAAATCCCCAAATAGCCCCTGAAATCAGGAATAACATTATTCAATGTTCATATTAAACATTAATTATTATTAGTTATTCTCAGACGGATATCGCTGTTTGTTGTGTGTAGAGGTGTATGTGTGTACAGTAGTGTGTCAGCGGCACTGAAACGGGGGAGATGGAGACAGATGTCAGCCTGCTGCGCTGCGAAGCTTCGAATACCTTTGAGTATTTCTCACCGAAGCTTCGAAGCCCAAAAAATGGTATTCGTGACAGCCCTAGATGAACTGTTTTCTAATTGTCTTCCTGTTTGTCTGTGTCCATAGAGCCATGCTAACTCAGTCCTGGAGGTGGAGGTGGATAAGGTGGAGGAGTTCGATCAAAGCCTCGCGGTGGCCATCAAGAGTCTGTGGGAAGACGCAGGGGTACACGAGTGCTACGACCGACGCAGAGAATACCAGCTGTCCGACTCCACCAAATAGTGAGCATTAGACATACAACTGGTAACTTGTTGCTCAATAATATGCACACAGAGATTCCACTCTCTTCAGCTCTGCCAAATAGTTACCGCAGATATTACAGAGGGTAGACAAAATAATAGGAACAAGTTAATGCCTCATCTCAACAGAGTAAGGTCTAGAAATATTAAACAGGTCAGTTCAACACCTCTCTGACACCCCATTAATGTATTATGCTTCAACTATTATACTGTAAGTGCTTGTTGCAAGGTTTGCATCGCATTATAATAGGCAGGGCAGTAGCTACACTGAGGTTATGTGCTCAGTATTGTGTACTGGTATATTTGGGGGTTTGGGAATTTACCTTCAATTCAAAAGTACACATGGTGTGTATTTTTAATGCTGATTCCTGCGTTTTTAGATTCAGAGTATTCAAATCGGAATACTTTTAAACCAACATAGTTAAGTAAAGAAACAAAGGATTCGGTATTTCTCCAGCAGATGTTTTTCCTGGCAGTGGGGAGAAGGTTTTGAGCATTTAGACCTTAAAGTTGGGGGATAAAATGTATAAAAATCCACCCTCTGTATCTTGCTGTGTCAATCCTGTAATGAGCACAGGAGGTGAGTGAACAAGAATTAGCATTAATAAAGATCCTGTTGTTTTTGTGAAGCTACTGATGATCCAGATAAAAAGAGAAAAGCAAAGCAGCTGTTTTTAGCCTGTGGGTGCTATTTTTAGCTATGCAAATGCAGCGTGTACTAAAATACACTAAATTTGTTCTAAAGGTTTCAACTTCCCCTCAAAGTCTCACCAACCGACTGTCACAAATTCAGTCAATACTTAGGTGACGATGCACAGATAACTGCATGCAATCTACGTGTGTGCATTCACTGGGATATTTACTCTTATGATCACATCAATCTTTCTACCTGTTTTAATAGTCACAACATTCCCCCAATTCTGTTATTTTCCTTCATATTTCCTCTCATTTTCTCCTCCTTTTTTTCAGCTATCTCACCGAGCTGGATCGGATTTCTGAACCCTCTTATATACCTGACCTGCAGGATATCCTCAGAGTCCGAGTGCCAACCACGGGCATCATCGAATACCCCTTTGACATGGAGAATGTCATCTTCAGGTGAGTGATGTAACAGGTAATGTATGTTGCACTGGAACTGGAGGCATGACAGGTGACGTTGCATACCTTTTCTGTTATGGCAGGATGGTGGACGTGGGGGGTCAGAGGTCAGAGAGGAGGAAGTGGATCCACTGCTTTGAGAACGTCACCTCCATCATCTTCCTGGTGGCGCTCAGCGAGTACGACCAGGTCCTGGCTGAGTGCGACAACGAGGTGAGAGTTCCGCTCAACAGCAGATCAAGTTCCAGACTTTGACCCTGTTTAAAAACGCGTCTTCATTGTTGCCTCTTTCTACGCTGCATTTCAGAACCGCATGGAGGAGAGCAAGGCCCTGTTCAAAACCATCATAACCTACCCCTGGTTCCAGCGCTCCTCTGTCATTCTCTTCCTCAACAAGACCGACATCCTCAAGGAGAAGATCCTGCACTCCCATGTAGCCACATACTTCCCTGAATTCACAGGTTAGTTAGTAGTTAGTTTGTGCTTGTGATCTACAATTCATCTGTCAGTTTATTGGGAACACCTATCGCTAAAACCACTGCAGTCTAATAGGCATTTCTATTATTTTGTCCACCCCAATTATTTCAATGAGGGCAGGCTAAATAAATAACACCTCTTTGTATAATGCAGTACAATTCAACTGCACCATCCGAAGTTGAATCGACACAAAACTGATTATGACCTTCATGATGATTTATTGCAGCACTGTTATATTAGACTGCATTAATTCGTTTTAGCTAGCTGTACCTAATATACTGCCGACTGAGTGGTATGTGGCACACAAAGTAAAAAAGGTGGCACACAAAACACTGAAAATGTGTATTTAAAGATCAGCAACCCTCCAACACACCAGTATACTTTGTGCACTGAGAATCATTGTCTAGACCAGTGGTTCCCAACCTGGGGTCCTGGGCCTGGATTTGTCTGCTCTGAGGTTGTCAAAATTACATTTGCTCATGTATAACTAAAATCATAATTATACACTTACTGGATAATTTGAAAAAGAAACTATTTAAAAAGATATATTTTTTTGCTACTTAGTAGCAAAATCTAACGAAATACTCTGCTTCAATCCATATTTGTTGGCGTTTAGCCTTTCAAAAACAAAATTTTCACTTGGGTCAAAAACCTATTTACTCTCCCGCTTGCTGCACACAAAGGGAGGCCTCTAGTAGATATCTAACAACACCATAAATGACATTTATTTAACCACATTAACAAAAAATCTATTTTGGCTTTAACGCTATTATAATAAATTAATTTTTCGTTACAAAAAAAAAGATCATATTATGCATCTGCTTTCGCTTGGCGACTGTCAAGACATCATCACTTTATTAATGTTAACGAAACTGACGAGTTCTATTCATTAAAGACAGTTGATTTAATAAATATAACTAATTTGATACACTGAATCACTTTATTCAAATTGAGGATTTTGTTCGAGGATTTGTAACTTTTTTTTAGGGTGATGATGTCAGGGGGGCTCAGCTTTTCTTAGATACAAGTAGGGGGTATAGGCTTCAAGTTAAATAAGTTAGGAACCACTGAACTAGACCAGCATGCTTTTTATATTTATCACATTTCTTCTCTCATCACATTTGTAAATCTTTAGACAACAGGCTTGACTATTTTTTTTAAATCTTAAACAAATAATACAAATCGTTTCAATGTTGAATTTCCTGAAATCATATTGAAATAATATAAAACCTGAATTGCAGGACCTCAGCAGGACACGTCAGCAGCTCAAGAGTTCATCCTGAAAATGTACCAAGAACAAAACCCGGACAAGGACAAGACGATGTACCCTCACTTTACCTGCGCCACGGACACAGAAAACATCCGCTTCGTCTTCGTGGCCGTCAAAGACACCATCCTCAGACACAACCTGAAGGAGTTCAATCTGGTGTGAAGAGGAGCAGGAGGACAGACATGAGGAGAGCCAAGATGGGAGAATTACATAAAACAAAACTTTACAGTGTCTTGGCTGTCTAAACAGAGAACTATTAGATCCACTGGAAAGATTCGTGGTTTCTTTAATGCAAAAGTTTCAATATTTTCCTCTTTTGTGCCTGTAATGAACATGTAACAGACAAACTACTGTTTCTGGAGGTTATTGTGTGTTTTGTAGTTTCCATTCCAGCCTTTATAGAAATTTGCTGTAAGAAAATGATACTTTGCAGTAGAGGTAATAATGTGAACATTAGTGTGAAGTGATATTATTGACCTATTGGGATCTATCTGACAGTATATCAGTTATCAGAAATAGGATCCAAGTATGCAATTTCTGCTCATGCAATTAGTCCTGAGTTTAGTGATTTAATATTGTGTAGAATTTTGAGCCACCTGTGTAAACAAGTGCCTTATTTAATCAGGAAAGCAGTCAGCACAAACACTGAGTTTGTTTAGATGTAAATAATCCAAGTTGTGCTTTGGAGAACTCTACTCAACTGTTTCTTCTCAGGAGAAATTATATTTATGGTAATTTTCAATAAACGATTATAGTTACTTACAATTTGTGTGCTTGAGATTTTCTGTGAACAAGAGATAAATTTGAAACACGTTTTATTTTATTTTTTTAAAACAGTGGGGCAAAAACAAATTAAGCCACTGCAGTGAACACTTTGCTCATAAATGACAAACATTAATGGCAGCAGAAATATTTAGTCGTATTAAACTGCGATGCACCCCAAACCAACAGCAAACCTTTAAAATGTACATCAGAGTAAATAGCAGCGGTTAATAATTAGCATTCATTTTCTTTTAAATATACTTTTCTCTGCATCAACATATTTGGCATTGCATATGTGTGGTATAAAAACATAAAAATCACAAAATTACAATCTGTAACGCCATAATACAGACTATTGTGTTAGGATGGATATATACAGATGGGATACTATATTAAATCAATATACAGCTGATAGTGCAGTATAAAAATAGCATGCGGCTCTAAATCACACACTGAACAGTCCTCTTCTTGCAGAGATGTATAAAAAAAAGAGGAACAATAGAGAGTGAGGGTAAAAGAAAACAGCACATTTAGAATTATTGTGTTATTACAGAGCCATACTCAAAACCTAAATTAGTTTCCCTTTTATATAATCCAGTAAAATGAACAGTGTACAACATTAAATGTGCTACAACAGCTACAGTTGATTTGGCCTCAATGTTATTCAAGCTGTTTTCTACCACGTCTCTTACTAGCTGTTGCACGGTAACAGTGTAGCTTCTACAGACGAGCATAACTTGAAATATGTTCAATACAACTGAATGAAATTAACGTGTTTGATTGAGCATGGCAAACTAAAGGCCGAGGTAACCCTCCCAGCATTTCAGACTCTAGCAGATCGTGATGAGATGTAATTGTAAACTCAAGACTTTGCGTTAGTTTTCCTAAAAGAAATCATTAAAAATCAATAGCGTGTGTGTGCATGAAGATGAGTGCAGAGTGAAGAAAGTGAGATGATGTTTGGTTCAGTGCATTCTGAGCTCCTGTGGTAAATTAATGGAAGTCAGCCGTCCATTTATAGCACTTTTGTAAGCATGCACACATACATACATACTGTACATACGCAGTCTTTCACCCCCGACGCACACTAACAGTCAACATACAGCATCGCTTACCACGACTCACACATGGAGGTAAACAGAAGTAGCATGCAGTAAAGAACAAAGGCACTGACGCACACAGACTTTGTGTGTTTTCTTTTCTTTTTTTTTTCTATAATTTCTCGTTCTTCTTGATGAGTCAGTATTTGGGTAAACTCTCTCTTGCATCGTCCAGTCTGGCAAGAACCCACTGAAAATAAATAAGAACCAAAGTTAGAACTCATTATTTCTGTACAATCATGAACTGCGACCGCAGGTCGGACACATAGAGTAACTTTGGCTGAGATGACACAAGGACACATGAGTTTGAGTAAAACAAGTGGGATGATATGTCGACCGTTTCAATGGAACTGCATTGCTAGGCAACAGCTTGGGTCCATGTTTACTTCCTGTCAGCTGATGTCATTCACATAGGCGTCGTGCGAAATCGCATACTAGGCACTACATACCCAATATTTGTACTATCGTTCAACATACTTTTGTGTGAATAAACAGTAGTATTTTCGGACGCACTGAGCAGTAATTTACGTCGTCACTTCCTGTGAGCCTCCTTGCCGGTTGGAGACGTGTAACCATGGTAACCCGTGCCAACCTCATGTGACCAAAACGACGATTTGTGAGAATCAAAGTCTGAACTAATTTAAAAAATATTTTACGCCTAACAAAGTGAAATCTTTACACTTTGATTGAAGCGTTATTGATGTTACAGAGCTGTCTGTCAACGTCTGTTATGAAAGCTATCGTCACTACCGCATTGCATTGTGGGATATTTATGCCGCCCTAGTGCCCAGCGTTTGCATACTGTAATATTTCACCGGAAACAGTATGCAATTCGCGTACTGTTGGTTTCATACTAAGGTTTCCGGCATACCAAAATATCTCACATACTGTTTTAGTGCACTAAATAGCATGTTAGTGTGGAATTTCGGACGCAACCTAACACTGCAACAGGATATAAACTGGGACACATTTGGAATGTTTACGTTTGCAACTGTGAAATGGTCTATAGACAGCAGATAACAGTCGGGCATTTCTTAAACAAATTAACAATAAAAAATGGATCTGTATATAAAATATATAAATAGGAGCATCTTATAGTCCAAATGGTCAACTCACCGTGGCTATCTCAGGAGTTTTGAAGTTTATGATCTTCCCAAACTCCTTGGCATGGAAGACAGACTTCACTCTCTCCTGCAGGACACAAGACAACGCGTTTAGTGCAATAATCAGCTAAGTAATGGTTTAAAACCTGCTATAAATCTGTAAAACACAAGTCTTCTAAGGGGAGAAAGTAAGCTTCTAATTTGGATTTCAGTTCTAAGAGTTTTGTACCTTGGCCTCAATGCGAAGTCGGCGGTCATCTACGATCATCGGATCCTTGGTGAACTCTTCAAACAGATACTGCCATTCACAGGTCAGCTGGCCAAATGTGCCTTTAGTCACAAAAAATATTCCCCTGGAAAAGAAACCACATGAAGAGGGTTAGACAAAGCGACCAATATCTCCTTTGAGGACTAAAGGATACAGTATACTGTTTGAGTGATGTATTTTAGCAGCTTGTAATAAAGAGCAAAGAAATATTAATAAACCATTTACAAAAACATAACGAGGTTTACATCGGATTAAAAACATACAGTAAAGATCATCTGGGAACATAATAGGAAAACAAAATGTAACTCGAATATGAGAAAGCAGCCGAGAAGCTGTTTTCTTACTCAATCAGATTCAAAACCACTCACCTCTTGGTGATCATGAGGAGGTCGGACTCATTGACCTTGGCATGAGCAAAGTATCTGTACTTGGCAAAACGTCCGTTCTCAATTTTCTGTAGAAAGAGAGAAAGAAAATGAGTGAATATTTAAACAAACTGCAAAACAAAAAAACAACTCAATGTCTGAATTAGATTAAAACAGGAATGATGTCTACGATGCATGACAATTTATATACGAGTGCATTCAAAACATTTTGAAACAGCTTCATACTGTAAATAAGCACGAGCTACCAGGGTCCTCTGCAAAAAGAGTGAACATATTGTGGGTTGGTGAGGGAAGATGGGATGAAACAAAGACAATGGCAGGGAGAAGTTTAAAATGTGAACATTTTATTGAGAACAAGAGGGCAGTTAATGGTGGCAGTGAATGACAATGATAAAATAAATATTAAGAAATAAAGAAAAAGACAAATCTCTATGATTATGAGACTTTCTTTGACAATGAATGAATGAATGAATGAATATCTCAACAATGAGAAGAAGGGTTTCCTTTGTGGCTTGTGAGAAAATGATGAAAGAAAAGATAAAAACGTGATGGAGTTAAAATTATAAAAGATGAAGACACTCGAAAAATAAAGAAAATACACATTGATAAAGTTAATAAACAACACAAAAAATAATATACATAAAAACACATTTCTTAAATTACTCAGAGGCCTTTCTTTGGTTTGTTTAAATCTTCCAAAAGTGAATTTAAATCACTTGAATCAAACTTGAACTCCAGCACAGACAACAGACAAAGCACTGACGCTACACTACTGCTGCCACTTCTAGCTTCTAGCTAGTTCTCCTCATCACCCTCATCCTCTGAGCCACTCCTACGCCATTCAGTGTAGGTCAACCTCCTCTGTGGACACGACAAGAGAGAAGAATCAAAGTCAGAACCAAAGCCTGTTTCTACCCAGACAGTTACTGTCATCTAAAGACAAATCAAAACCACTCAGACCGAGGTGAGAGTGTGTTTAGCCTCGTCTCTCCACTATCAAAGAATTATTCTATATATTTTCTTTATACTTTTGTCTTGAGACTCTTTAAATTTGCTTCTGTCCAACTGCTTTGCTGTCAAGAGTTTCCCATCCCAAGTATAAAGTCAATTAAATTCAGAATAATCTATTTGAAGCCTATTTAACCAGCTACAAAAGAAACATAAAAGCATGAACTGTGACATCCACATGATTTGTAGTTGTATTATTTGTGTCATTAGTCCTAATTTGGCATAAGGAAAATAATCTGTCACTAACACATCTACACACACACAAACCTAACCCACAGTAGGTCTAAACCTGGTGATACAGATGGGTGACAAATTAAAGCAAGCATGAGGAAGGGTAACTGAATGGTTTGATGAGAATGAAAATGATGTGAATCATATGCTACGGACGTCAGAGTCACCAGATCTCGACCAAACTGATGTCTTCTTGGGCCGTGCTCCCCACCACCATCGTCAAAACGCCAAACGAGGGGAATATCCCTCCAGCAGAATTCAGATATTTATAGAATTAAATCTGTGCTGGAGGCTCGCTGTGGCCCAACATCTTACTGAGGAACTTTAATTTGTCACCTATCTGTAAATCTTTACTAACAGCCAAACAATGCAGCTCTGACCTGAGACTCGTAAGCAGAAACTTCAACCCACTCCATCCAGCTCGACAGCTACGTAATGTCAGCACAAAAAAGTGACCCACAGTTTAAAGCTCAGTGCTTCAATGAAGCAGAACTAAAACACTTTAAAGCTACACAAAAATCTACATAAATATGAGAAACCCATTTTACCGACAGAGAGGCTCTGAACCACATTCAGCTTTAAAGGTAACTTTGGTATTTTTCAACCTGGATCCTGGATGGATGTTTTTGTGTTTAAGTGACTAATGGGAACAACACTTTTATAAAATTGGTCGAGTATCGAGGGAGAGCGCTGCAGACGGCAGCTGCTAAATGGGCTGTAATGTTATCGCTCTGGGAAGTTCCTCATCGTCAATGTACGTCCACTAAAAGCGCTCGTTTTTGCCACCGACAGGCTCGGACTGTTACTATAAGTGTCTGACAACATTATGGAAAGGACCCTGCAGAGAAATTAAATGATTTTCTTACCTTTCGCCTCCTGTTTGTCATTGTGTCATGTGACTTATTGCCAGATGAGACAACGGTGGAAACGTGAGTGAGAGTTGGAGAGAGGAGTGCTACGGGACACCGGTGTTGTCAGAGATTGTTGTGTTGGACTACAGAAAGCGTAGCTTAGTGTTATCTAAAAGATTTTCGTGGCTGAATATTACGACGCAAGGTTTTAGAACGTAACTTCTCCAAGCGAGACTTGGTAATGTTTTATTTCTCTGTAGGGTCTTTTCCATAATGTTGTCAGACACTTATACAGTAATCACAATCTGAGCCTGTCAGTGGCAAAAAGAAGCTTTCCTAGTGAACGTAACGGTGAGGAGTTGGCCCGAGCGATTACATTGCAGCTCTGGCTCAATACTGGACTAATTTCAGAAATTGCTGTCCCTATAAGTCACTTACACACAAACACATTGGAAAATAGGTTCAAGGTTTAAAAATACCGAAGTTATAATTTAATGTGCTAATCAACAATATGTTTGTGTTTTTGCTAAAACCTCAAGGACACTTGCATCCAGGATGTAGCATAATTTACCAAACAAATTAAAACGAGTAATAGCATGGAGCAAAAACAGTGAGGTCACCACACTGCACAGAAGCTCTGCTGCAGTAAAATACACAACATCTCTTTTCCTATGAATAAGTGAATGAACACAAAATGTCTCAGTAAATCTTTGCTTTGGAACTGACGGTGTTCTCAGATGTCTACTTTTGCTTAGGCTTATTTACTTTGGTTGCAAATGTGTTCTTTTACCTTCTTACAACACAAAAGAGCCACAGAGGTGAATTAATCAGTGAGAATTGAGCTGTCTAAGGATCTATAAACAGGAAAGGCCAATACAATCGCTAAAATAAGTTTAAAGATAATTAAAATAAAGCAGAGTAATGGGAGTAGGGTTAAAAAAAATGTTTCCGTATAAGAAATGAATGTCTGTGTGCTTGTATGTATGCTCACACATACAACTCCACTAGCAAACCTGGGCAAATTGTTTAGAGCACATAATGGATGCATCGCTGTAAAGACATAGAAATTTAAAAAAGTATATATATATAATATCATTATTATTATTGATTATAATAACAATGACAAAATTCAGTTGAATTAAAGTGTATGTAACATTATTAACCAACTGTTATTTGCCCAGGTCTGACTGTGGAGAGCTGATGATGTAGAGACTTTTGTCCTACCTGGAGCATCTGACTGCCGAGGCCTTCCCTCTCCTTATATGGTCGTATGACACCATCCTCGTGGATGAAGCGAGGAGGACGCAGAGAGGCAACATCTTGTGAAGTCTCTGCTGCCCTGAAAACGAGACAAGACATGCAAATGCATTTTGAGACACAGCTTCCTTATGAACACACACACACACACACACACACACACACACACACACACACACACAACAACAGGGATATACTTCATAACACACAATTAGAGCTCCAACGATTAATTGATTAGTTTTCAACTATTAAATTAATCGCCAACTATTTTGATAATCAAATAATTAAAAAACTCTCTGATTCCAGCTTTTTAAATGTGAATATTTTCTGGTTTCTTTACTTTTCTATGACATTAAACTAAATATCTTTGAGTTGTGGGCAAAACAAGACATTTATGGAAATCATCTTGGGATTTGGGAAACACTGATCGACATTTTCCCCCATTTTCTGACATTTAAAGGCACGGTCACACATGCGCAAAATTAGCATTCCCCTCCCATTCGCTTCCATTCTGTGCGAGCGATGGGGAAAAACATTTGCTTGAGGTTGGGAAGCAAATTCGCATCGCATTCGTGTAGAGTTCAACTTTGGTGAACTTTCAGTTTGAATATCACCTCGGCAGTTGATGGTCACTCGCCTGCATAACATGTGTGACCGCGCCTTCACAGACCAAACAACTAATCGATTAATCAAGAAAATAATCGTTAGTTGCAGCCCTAAACACAGTATGACTATGGCACCCAAATATTCCCATATAAATATGAGCACAGACTTAAATACCTTCTTACATGACCCAATGACCAGCTGTAATAAAAAGCTGGGTTTTGCTTGTTCATGATGTATATCTGAAAACACTGAATGCCACAAATAATGATCTTCTTACTTATTTTGGTGTTCAACACCCCCTGTGATTCCATCCCAGACCCAAATGTGTGATCTAAAACTGTGAAATGGGAGTACATACACACAGAAATGAACATACCTCTTGATCCCTTGGAAAGTACTGCTGGCCATGTCAATTATGCCTCCTGTAGGTCTGGCTACTGCACCAACCAGACCTTTCCCAATACCTTTAAAAAAGCCTGCTGCACCCTCCTTCTGGGCTCCTGCAAAATAACACATCATCACATTTATGAAAACTGATAAAACAGAGCTGGTACTCTGTCTGTTCCACAATCAGGGCAGAATCCACAGTTACACAGTACCAATATTTTAGATTTTATGCCATTATTTTGGCCATAGAGCAGAGCAGACAGCTCGCAGATACAGCCTGTGATGGCACCCACCTGTCACTCAAAGCGGCCATGCCCTCAATTATGCCAAACTTTAAGCCTTACTATAACTCAAACAGGTGAGATGTATAAAATTTCGCCCCGTACAGTTGTTATGAACTGAGATATTAGCTATAAAGACAAAAAAGCGTTTTTGTACCAGGCTGTAAACATGTTTATTTCTGCTGTAAAGTTGGGCATGTCAACATGGGGGTCTGTGGGAATGGACTCGCTTTCGGAGCCAGCTTCAAGTGGCCATTAGAAGAACTGCAATTTTTGGCACTTCCGCGTTGGCTTCATTTTTCAGCACCGAGGGTTGCCGCTTGATCAGCACGTATGAAATGTTATCACTAAATCTGTATGAGGGTCCAATTCAACATACCTTTAATAGGTTTGGTAACGATCCCTGTGATCCCACTGACAAAACCCTGAAAGGAAAACACAGCAATATTATACCAGGAAGCAGCAACTCATTCAATATGGCAGACTTCCTGGTGGCAGGCCAGTGGGAAATCTACATTATTATTCTTACTAGTTAATCTGTTAAATGATTGAATGTTATTTTCAACAGAAAGGTCATTACTGCACATTCTTACACTCTAAAACATGTGTCAAAGGTAGGCTATATTTTCTGGTAATTAACACAAGTTTGAGTACGTACAGACACTAATCCCTTTCCACCCCTGGTCAGCCCTTCTCTCAGGCCACTGGGTTGTTTGTTCATAGTCTCTCGTCTCTTCTGCTGGTATTCCTCGTCCATCGTTATGGCAGCAACGCCCTTTGCCATGGCGCCTGTGATCCTGGAGGCCGCACCTGCTATACCCCCTGGAAGAAACATATGAGTCTTTATAGCGACTACATTCTTTAAAAGTCTTTTGTGGGTTACTATGTTCTTCTCTGTCGCTTCATCTTCTGTTCATATGGCAAGGCAAATTACAACAGAAAAGTTTTCTTTTGAATGTAGACACAGTCGCGAGAGATCTTAGGTCTCATATTTGTTAGAATAACAAAGTTCTGAATACAGCATTTATCAACACAAAAAGCTAAACTAAACCCCAACAAAAGGAGAAATAAAGTGTTTATGTATCTACTGTAGATACCACAGAGATTATTCAGGTTTCTCCTAAAAGGGATCAGACACCTTTTTACAGATATAATTTTTATATGAGCGCCATACTTACCTACAGCTCCTCCCACCAGAGCCTTCACCCCAAGAGCCATTCCTTCAACAAACTCCTCCGGCCCCTGGATGGCTCCCTGGAAAACCCCACATAACAGTTAAACAGGAAGAAGACATAAAGATACTGTCTGTACTGTTGGGGCTTTAAGCAGCCACACGTCTGTAAATGTTAACATAAACCTAATGATGATATTCTTGAATATTCAATAGGTTTTAGTAGCTGTTCACAATTATGTAAATGTCCACCTGAAATAATGAGGACTAAACTTGAACTTTATTTTTTTTAAATGCCACAACATTGATACATTATTTTTGCCCTCATCAGTACTTCTACTACATTCCTACCTGATAAGGCTCATAGAAGAAGGCTTCCACTCCCTCCGACAGTCCTCTGATCAGTCCAAAAGGATTTCCAAGTACATCCAGGCCCAGCACCAGCACATACATCTGTTTAATAGCCTGAAATATGTAAATATAAAAGCTGGTAAGATAAGTCGTAACCAGGCCCTGGTTGGTTTTGGTTTCGTTCTGCGAAATTTTCATACTTGATGGATACATAAATAAATAAATGACATATGAAAACACTTCTGTAGTTTCTGAGTTACTATGGTTTTGTCATTGTGAATGTGTGTTACCTGCTTGGAATAATGTCTGATGACCTCCCATTGTAGCTGCTGGGTGGTACAAAACTGGAAGGTCAACTCAAAGAAGGCCAGCCTGAAATCAATGACAGAATCAGTCAAGTAGCAGGGACTCCTCCAATACAAATCACACACAAATAAATGAACGCTGCTGTGTGTGATTTAAGTTTTGTCTATTTGGGACTTCACATGCGTTCGTACTTGAAGACGACGTCCTGCACATCAGTGAGCGTGGCGCCGATACTCTTCAGCAGCAGGTTGAGGGACTGGACAGGAATGAGTTCTTTATCTCGCTTCTCCTTCAGGCCGTCTTCTCCTCCCGTACTCAGAGAGAAACTCAGATGAAGCTGCAAATAAAAAAAACATGAATAACCGTGGCTGTTTCTGGTATTCATGTTTCTTTCCCGTTTCAACAGTTAATACTTTGTTTTACTTTTTTTTTTTAATCACTTGTGGTGTTGTTGAAAAAAAAAAAATTGCTGCTTAATATTTGTTCATCATTTCATTATTATAGCATTACCTACATACACACATTCTGTGTACTGTACCTTGATGGGGGAAATGTGGAAGTACTCATAGAGGCTGATAGGAGAGGTGTCAGCGGCAGAGGCATGGTTTAGCTCTGTCTTTATATACTCTATGTCCTTCTCAAACAGTTCCACCTTGAGGTATAAGACAAGCACAAATAAACAGGCATAGAAACACCAAAGTCAGAATGGATGACTCTTCAAGTTGATTATACTAATGTATCACATAGGGAGTGTTAACTGTGTTTGGATATGGGAGTATCTGACCTCCTGTTCTGAGGTCATGATGTTGGCGTTCTCAGTTGTGAACAGGTCCAGGATGGCATACATGAAGCCCAGATCCACCTTCAGGTCCATCTCTTGAATCAACACCTTGAAGTACCTGAGGTGGACAGACATTCCCATCACCATTTTGCAGCAAAACTAAGAGAACAGTACAATATGCCAACATGTGGCTAAAATGCAAAGCATTACAAATACAAATGGTTTACAGGCTAATGGGATTGTAGGGAGCAGAATCAGAATCAGAATTAAAGCATACGATCGATTATCAGACGGATAACGGAGCACAAATACAGTATAGTGCTTCTTAACAAACAAAGACAGCGGTAGGGCACTGGAAGAACTGGAGGAAGTGACAGTAAAGTGACAGTAAAGTCAAACGAGGGACACAAAGTGAGAAAAGAATCAAAGGAAAAACGATTACTTGATGCGAGAGATATCAGAGTGTCCTGCTGTTCTGGTGACAATGCTGATATCAGTGAGAGGTTTGGGCTCTGTAAGAAAAATAAAATCATATTACAGACTGAAACGCGGCATACAAACCGCACATAATACTACATACAAAGTGGATTAACAGACCTGCGTCCATGGTGATAGATTTTGGCAGTTTTACAGGGTAAAAAACGTAGGGGAAGATGGCTCCTGGAAGCTGATTCTGGATCTGTTAGGGGAAAGCATGTATACTTAAAGTGAAAAGAAAAAAAAGGACTCAAGATGCATTAATGAACAAATGCTGAGGGAGGCATCTGGATGATCTCTAGTAACGTAATACGGACATGGATATACTGGATCTTTGAGGATTTTGTCTATATTTGACTCTTTTTCACCTGAATGCGGTGGATTTGGACGCGGTAGGCTCTCTGGCGTGGGGAGACGCTGTACTCCACCTTCACCCCAGGCAGGAAGTGCCTCCTGAGAGGAGCATCACACGGCTGCAGCATCCTCATATCCAGGCCATTGGGAGTAAAGGACACCTGTAGGACAATTACAAACACCACGACTGAACAAATAGGCCTGCAACTAATGATTATTATCCTTATGAATTAACCACCTGCAGCTGCAACTTTTTGTATTTTCAAAGGGGTCCTTTGACCTCTGACCTCAAGATATGTGAATGAAAATGGGTTCTATTGGTATCCACGAGTCTCCCCTTTACAGACATGCCCACTTTATGATAATCACATGCAGTTTTGAGCAAGTCATAGTCAAGTCAGCACACTGACACACTGACAGCTGTTGTTGCCTGTTGGGCTTGAGTTTGCCATGTTATGATTTAAAGATATTTTTATGTTAAATGCAGTACCTGTGAGGGTTTCTGGACAATATTTGTCATTGTTTTGTGTTGTTAATTGATTTCCAATAATAAATATATACATACATTTGCATAAAGCAGCATATTTGCCCACTCCCATATTGATTAGAGTATTTAATACTTGACAAAGCTCCCTTTAAAGTATATTTTGAACAGTTAAAAAAAAAAGTCTGATTAATATGCGACTAATCATGGACAATCATGCGATTAATCACGATTAAATATTTGAATCGATTGACAGCCCTAATGAGTATACACCCTACATGGGTAACGTGAAATGGACAGCTTTAATTTGTACATTATCAACATTTTTATCAATCATTTGTTACTAGCTCAAATCATAAAAGCTGAATACATACAGTATTTAGTCTCTAACCTGGTAGTTGTTGTCCAGTTCAAAGATGCCGTTGTCTACGGGTCCAGAGTCAATGTACTTTTTGAAGCTGTCCTCCAGCATCTCAGCTTCTTTAGTGCTTAGAGTCTTCCACCGATTCTTCTTCTTGGGCTTTAATTCCCACACCACATCAGAGCTGTGACAAGAAAGGAGTGACGAGTGAGTGTAAAATCATAACATGGTATAGAGTTGCAGGATTAACCAGGAGTGTCCTAACATCATGCAAATACATATAGATACTGCATCTTACTGCAGTATTAAGATTACATGATTTATAGGTAAAAGGTTTTGTTACTACTACATATGTTATCCACGGTAACAAACATTTAACATAACACCCTCTTTTGATATAAGTGGATCTCCAATTTTCGAGTTGATCTTCAAGTATGTTGACTTGTAATACTATTTACAAAACACACAATAGCACAACATCACAGCGCCATAACACATACACATTTTGATGTATTGAATTGGCAGTGTGTACGTGTGTATGTTGCTGGTTATCTACCTTGTGATCCCAATAAAGGAGACCTCCTGGCCGCTGCTGTTGTTGACCAGAGACACACCCACGTTCTGTAGCGACAGGACGATTTCCTGTTCGGCCAGCTGCGCCTTCTCGCTCTCACAGAGCACCTTGTAGATACGCTGCTCTTCGGTGAACAGCACGACGCGCTGGAGACCTTTGGATCAACAATAAACCCGAACCATAATGATTTAACATTTTATTTATCCCTAAAGGTCAGAAGTCAGGATGAGTTACAGCGTTGTGTCAATAAAGCTGGTAGGAATTCAGTGATTCATTATTTAATTCATCAAGGATGAGCACAAGCTTAGACCTGAATCCTGTGATCAATATGCCATCTTGTTGTCTATTTGTTTTGTAAACTGTATTTTTTTATTTGTTTTTTTCTAGCAATTGTGTTTGGAGTAAAAGGCAACATTCATGCACTGACAATAAACTGGCAATTGTGACGATCATTTTAAGTGAAAATAAATCTGTGTAAATCAAAATTACAGAGTGCAGTTAAGAGTTCTGGGCATTTCATTTCAAGCTCCTTGTACTTTACCTTCATAAAAGGAGATCACAAACAGTTTCCGCTCATTGTTCATGTCCTCACGCAAGTCCTAAAGATGCAAGAGCAGAAAAACACACATACTGTTTAAACAAATATCATAGTGTCTCATCTAAGAGTTGTGCTCACATCTAAAACAAAAAAACTGTGCTTACATGTAATATTATTACATGCAAAAGACTATTATTCGTCCCTAAAAGGTGCAGAAAAATAGATGAACTGGACTCAATTTTGACAGATTCTTCACTATAACTACACATCGTCACCAAGCATATATGATTTAGCATGTAGTCAACAATAGTATCCACTGCCACTGTAATACTGGTCTCACCTAAAAATATGGAAAACTGTATATTTCAAAAAGTGAGACTCAAGATGTTATTTTATTTGGATCAGATACCATGCAACACAGTGAAATTAATCTCATTAATAACAAATATTAGCATAGAGCCATCAGGCAGATATTAAGACTGTATTTACTAAATTACCTTAATGCTCTCACATGCTTTAGTTAACAACACAGGGTATTTTTGTTTGTTTTCTATGTTCTACTCTAAATGTTCTACTTAAATTCTTGAGCAAAGTAAAAGTACTGAGTGTGATGTCTACAAGGTCTATATGTAAGGTAACACATTTTGCTTCAATATTGCTTTAATACTGGAAGCAGACCGGTTCCCTGCTAACCGCTGGGAAAAAAAAGCACCTTTACTTTTGACAAGGTGAGAAATTAAGGTGTTTGTTGAGAGAACTAATTAATTGATAACTACTGTATTATTCCTTTTTATACAGTATACAGTAATATGTCATGCTACATTACGATTTGGGTTTCTGCACATATCACTGCAGTTTGTATGAGAAAGATGGTTTGCGTTCTTCATACCACCGTAAAATGGAACATTAGTACATTTTTCTGTATAAGGCCATATTAAACAACCTGCCTTCTTATCTCTGTTCTCTACTGATGCCAAAAGTAGCTGCAACCGTCATTCATGCGGACAAATTAGTTATGTCGTTTGCTTTTAGAGTTTTCGGACCCTCGTCTTGGTGTGACCTAGAGACATTTTAAACTCAATTATTTTATAAGCATGCAAGATTTTAAAAACAGGATTATTTGAGCACTAAATGTTGTCTGCTGTCTCTTTTACGTGAAATCTGTTATGTTGATTTTAACCTTTTTGCTATTCTGTTTTTAAGTCTGTTAATTGTGTTTTTATGAAACCTTTAAGCTGCCATCTTGGCCAGGACCCCATTGTAAAAGAGATTCAAAATATCAAGAGATTATCCTGGTGAAATAAAGGTGAAATAAAATCCCTCAACCACAAAGATTATTGAGTCTCAGGTCCAGCACAGTACCTCCTCGCTCCTCAGCTTCCCACTGTAAGTACCACACTTCCAGTAAAGCTCTCTGGACCCAGTGGGTTCGGTCCAGGTGTAGTGCACAGCTCTCCCAGCCTCCAGCTCCTCCTGCTCCGCCTCCTTCAGAGAGCTGAAACCCACCCAGACACACACACATACTGTATATATCAGTAACATTACTTATAACTGCTGGAAATCAAGAAATAATATTCCACTGATTTGAGATGACAGAAAGCAAATACTGCAAGACGACGGTACAGTAAAACAGAGGACAATATAACAGAGCCCAGCCACCAAGAATATACCGCCATGACAACCATCCAATCCAAAGTACCTGTCCAACACAAACAGTTCCCATCAACAGACAGAAATATGACAGTATATGACGATAGTACGACGGCCAAACACCGAAAAGTCCACAATACCTCCGCTGGAGAGATAAGGTTTAAATGTGCATGTTCACTTTGATACTGAGACAAAGCAGACACAAGGAAATGAGTAAGCCATAATCTACAGATGGAGATGGAAAATAAGAGAATACTAGTCAAGCAACAGAACTACTGGAAGAAGCAGGAGGTGTGATTCCACCGGCAGAATCCCATCCAGTCAGCAGCATTCAAAGCTAGTGTTTCTACAAGTAAAGATGATTTAACACTTGATAAGAGATCAAAGGAACATAGTAATAAATGAGTAGATGGGTTTAGATGTCTAACCTGCTCCTTTCACTCTACCCCAATGGGCCTTAAACAGTTTAGATCAGAGTAAATTTCTAGGAGATCAGTAAAGAAAGATAATTGGGTAATTAAGCAGGTCCTTTAAAAATAAATAATTTGGAAACATACAGTATAATCTTAGTGTAACTCTTTTGTAATACACATACTTAAAGGTACAGTGTGTAGGATTTTGCGGCGTTTAGTGGTGTGGTTGCAGATTGCAACCAACTGAGTACCCCTCTGCTCACTCCTCTCTTTCCAAGACTGTGGTAACGTGAGCCACCGAGTCCAAAACCGTGGTAACGCCGTTCACCTCACTCAGAGGCCATCCTTACCATAATAACGCTACTTTAGGTAAAATGGATGTCAGACGGCAGCTGGCGGTACCACGGTTTTGCACTCTGCGGCTCACGTTACCGCAGTGTTGGAGAACTACGGTGGCCTTCAGGTAACATAAAACGTGAAAGGCTCTCTCTAGAGCCAGTGTTTGGTTTGTCCGTTCTGGGCTACTGTAGAAACATGGCGGAGCAACATGGCGGACTCCGTGAAGAGGACCCGCTCCCTATGTAGATATGAAGGGCTCATTCTAAGCTAACGAAAACACAACGATTCTTAGTTTCAGGTGATTATTCACTAATGAAAAACATAGTTATGAATATTATATTCCATTTCTGCTAATAGATCCCCCGAAATGTTACACACTGTTCCTTTAAATGTAATTTCAATAGTATTATGATTACAGCAAAACAATATCTTCTGATATAATTTTTGACAAGGCTGATACAGTATGTATTTGTCATTGGTACTGTAAGGGTGAGGAGCAGATTACACAGACAAACCAGAATCAGAGCCGAAGCAGTCTTCTTCTACTTATCTTTACCTTCACTCTTGATCTGACCACACTCTGCACTCAACTTTGATGTCACAGTGAAGTGACTGTGAGCCTTCTAATGTTACACCAATTCATATTTACATGCTGCATCATTTGTGTGCTTCTGCCCTCTTGCCTGCCCCGTAAATGGTTAGTATTTTCTTTCAGTGTTTTCATGCCACGCTTAATTCTTCCACCTGGTGTCATCCTCGGGTCCCTCATTTTGCATAAGATAGCCGTTGAACTAGCTATCTGAGGCCGTTTTATTTTCCCTCTTTTCTGAGTTCAGAGTGTGTCAGAAGAGTTTCCCCTTTTCATATTTTTCTACCTGTCCTCCTCCCCTGAGAAGGAGAGGTCGAGTAGCTCGTCAGCCACCCAAGTGGTTTCTGTCCGGGCGCTGCATGACCCACAACACACAAACATAAATCACTATCAGCAAAAACAAACACTGTTAGTTATCATTAACTAAACTGTTGAAGGCTGCTGCAATGAGAGAAAAGATTATCGTCATTCAGCAAATATGCAAAATACATATCAATAAAATGTGAATGTTGTGCATGAAGAAATCCTACTTTGTTGGTAAAAATTAAAACCTGCTGTTTACAGAATGAGTCATATGAAAAGACGTCATACAGAAACAAAACATTCTGAGATAGAAATAAGAAGAAAACCTAATATGAAAATAAAACACAGAGGCTGAATGAATAGTCAAACTGGCAAAACATCCTACTTTGATTTTTGAGAGATTTTCTGTTAAGACTTGATTGTGCACTTCTTCATGTTAAGGCGAGTGTGGCACATCCGCAACATAATTCAAATGAGCACTTTGAAAGCACATTTACAGAACACTTACGCCAACGAAGCACTGAAATATTATTAAATAAAGCTGCAGGAAATGTTATGCACACTTTAACTGAAGATAACAGGTTCCAAGCAAACATCATTTCCTACAAAAGTTTAAGTCTTTAATTTAGCTTCACCAAAATGAAATATGTGGTGCCAATCCATCCTCGGCAAATACTTATAATACATCTCGCTTCTTTTCTCATTCACTCCCCGTCTCCTTCCTCTCTCCTGCATCTCAATCATTTCATTTTTCATTTCTGTGGTAGTTTAAGTGTGTCACATGTTTAATGACATGATGAACTATGGTGACAAGCTTCATCTATCATGTAACTATCCTCCTCCCCAGTCTGAGCCTATTGGCAAATACAACCTCCCCAGTAAGTATTTAGTAAGTATTTATTTCCTTCTAACTGTCCTGCTGTCCTCTTACCTCTGATAGAACTGCAGAGTCTGGTCTTTTGTGTGGTTGATGATGAGGAAAGGGGCCGCGCCGTCGTGATACTCAGAGAATCGGATTGTGGCCGAGTGCTCTGACAAGTTCACATCTACGGTGATCCCACCCACCTGCAGAGAAGAAACAAATAGCGGTCTACACACTGGAATATAGTACAGCGGAAACCACAGATAGTGATGACGGTACCGGTGATCAATCACTTATATGGATCAAAAAGCTTGGGACGGAATCATTCCTATACAAATGCTGTTTAAATAATTTGCTTATAGTAAACAAGTAGTCCGCTTACAGTGTTCATTTTGGGTCTTTTCATACCTGACAACATATGGAAAAACATTTTAAAACTATGTTAGACTAACGTTAATTCAATTTTTGTTTTGTTTTTTTACTTTACTCCCTTGATACTTTGCCTCAAGGACCGGCTGGTGCTGTGTTAACATTGAAATCATGACATGAAAAAAAGAGTTATTTACTCTGACTGAAAAATGAATGCGCACAGGGAAAGTACATGTGGTTGAAGCCACCCTTGTCAAGTGAATTGATAATGCCTGGTCACATAACGCCCCCAAAGTGAAACTCTGCCCATCCTCAACCAGCTCTGTGGCACCGCAGCACAGCGCAGGCAGCACAGACACACAGTGCCCGCCTCCCTCCATGCCGCTCACCGGGTGAGCGAATGAGGAGCCCCGGCAAAGGGGCGCCGTCCATCTGCATGTGCTGCCCGCCCTGCAGAGCCAACAAAAAAACGGCAATACCTCACCCTTGGTGAGGGAAAAGGCAGGACAATTGGCAACGAGCCAGTAAATAGCGAAGCGGCCCGTTTCATCACTTTGTATTCATGTAATAAATATGCAAATGTAAATTAGATGGTAATCTGCATGAGAAATGAGGAACAAAAATAATTGTTTATAATAATCATTCACTTATAGTGATCAATTTCACCCAGACAGATGTGATCACTATAAGAGTTTCTTAAATGCTCTGGAGGCCAATGTGAGCACATTTCATCAGGAATAGACAGACCTGAACTACTATCTGAACTGAATTAACTATCACAGATGGAAACAAGGTCTTAATATAAATACAGTGCATCTTGTAATAAATTACTTAACATGAAGGGACAACACTTAATATTTCTGTGTACTTACAGAGTTGTCCAGATGTAGCAAGAGGCAGTTTTCTGGTCGTGTGAAGTCAATAGTCCGAGGAGGCAATAAACAACCTTCCACTTTGATCTTCAGCCGCTTGGTGTCGTTCTCAGGCCAGAAGGGAATGGCTGACTAAATGTGGCATAAAACAAAACCTTCACTACCACTGTACAGTAAGGGTTTCATCTGAAAATGTTACACAGTAAATCATTCAGTATTTGAAAAACCCAACCTGTACATCTATAATCAGTAACGTATCTTCCTAATCCAGACATTTAATTTAAAAGTCAAACATAACTGAAATGTTAACAAGTCAAGAATTAATAGTAAAAACAAATATAATTGTACTTGACATTAGTGAGAGTCAAAACTATATGACAGGTAAATCTACTGTGTGGTATTCATTTCTTACTGCCATGATAGTGAATGTATTCAGCATTTAAGTACAGTACAATTCACAGGCTGTAAAAACAGCAGTATTCCAAAACAAAAAATGCATGTGCAGGGAAACACAGATGCAAACAATAATGGGTTTGGCTCTGACCTGTTCTGGCTGAGCCTCGGTCCAATTCTCCTGCCCCACTTCACATATGAAGACGCTGTGCTTGGTCCGGTTGACCAGCATGTAAAATGGCACAAAGGTCACGACGCGGGTCAGGCTGAAACTGCTGGCGTCAATCTTCACACCGACCTGAGGTCAGAAATACATCACACAAATACGTTAATAACAATTATATTCAATAATAAACCTGCATTAGTTACATACAAAAGTCATTTCATGGTCCATTCAATAAATCTGTCTCTTTAAATAAAACGTATATGACAGTAAGTCTGAATGAAAGTGTGTCTGAATATCAGCCTCTGTTGGAAAATCTTACCAAGTAATCTCTGTATCGGCCTTTACATTTGACTTCTCCGTGGCTACCAACTGTATCCAGGGAGAAATCATCAGAGAGATCACTGTCTGAGATCATCAGACGGACCTGAGGGATGAAAAGAATTACATCGCATTTCATATACACTACTACACACTAAATGACTGCAAGAGGTTATGGATATGGATCTTAGGATCATCTCATTGTTCCAGAGTTTAAGCAAAGAAACATTGACTTCACGCTGGTCTCAAAGCTACAGTATTTTTCCCTTTGGCACAAATTCCATGACTAAAATACTTATGTTTCTTAAAAATAGTGATAGGATTTCTTTGGCTAATTCATTAAGCGCTTTAATTGAAAAACCTGTCTAATTATTTCACCAGTATTCCTCTGATGTTCCTCTGCAGTGAATCTTGTAATGCAGAAGGATTTCTTTAACACTTATGTGTATTAAAGACAAATGGTTATTTGTAAATATCATTGCAATGCCAAGAGATATGACTATCATTTCTCAATTCTTATGATTTGAAGACACTTTATCACTAAGCTCTCACCATAAAGTGGCATAATGTCCATAATTGCACATGTAAAAAAAGCTGAGATAGAAAACATAAAAAAAAAATCTTTTCTTTTTATTAACTCTTACCTTGTTGTTTTTCAGGAAGTAACGAGGCTTGAAGGAGAAGAGCAGGGGCATGTCGTAGTCCAGCGGGTGTTTACGGTGGATATCATCGGCCTTGTACTGCAGCAACCTGCCCGTCTTGTTCACCATCCAATATGGTGAGTGGATAGCAACCACCGTTTGTCCCTGGTCATATTTAACATGCACTGCTATATCCAACTCAGCCCTCTTCCTCTCCGTCCCTTCACCATCGTCTTCGTCATGCTCTCGTAGAGACTGGAACACGATGAAGGTGATCTCTTCCTGGTCACTCTTGAGACTGTATGACAGGATCATTTGTTTATTCCGATGAGAAATGAACGCAAGTGATTTTAGATTATGGCCCTCCTATAAAGAGAATTGCCTTTTCACAATAACAGAGGAACACAATGGCAATGGGAAAGTAAAACATCAACAATGAATGAAACTGAAGTCATACCTGTACTCAGAGGACCAGTCCTGAGCCAAGTAGCTCAGTAGGCAGAGGTCGAGACTTGATTGGTTGATGACTGCAGTCTGAAGCTGGGCAGAGTGGCCCGGGTCCAGAGTGGCCTCAGGGGCAGAGTCTCCACTGTCCTGTTGAGTAGCAGGCAGACAGGGAGCTTATAACACATGACGAGCTTTAGAGCTTACAACACATGATGGTGTGATGACAAATCCAAGAGTAATATTTACTGCACTTATATTAATCATGTACAATCATGTGTACCCTTTTAGACTGTTTTTACTATCTTCCAGCTTTTAAGAATGTCCTTGTTGGTGCACTTATTGATGCTTGATCATCTATGATATGACCTAGATCCTAATTTAAAAAAAGCTTAAAAAAATTATCCAGAAGAAAACCAAGTTAAGGTGGATCCTGTTAAATGAATATGCCCTTTTCACAGCAGCCATTTAATAGCAGGATAAACACAGGTGTAATTGATCAAATGAATTATGGTCCTATTCTATTTAGTGTGTCACAATACCAGGGTCCTGGCCCATCTACAGTAATTGGAACAGGGCCATAAATTCATGTTATTAATTACACCTGTGTTTACCCTGCAATGACATGTCAAAATGGCTGCTGTGAAAAGGGCATATTGGGTTATTTCTTGCATTCAAATGTTGCTGTTCAGTAGCCAACTCTCAAGTCTCAAATGTCAGTGTCCTAACAAAGTTAAAAAGGTCCCTATCGTAAGCGTATTACTACATGAAATATCCACTGTGATAGAAAACCTATTCTTAAACAACGTGAGTTTATTAGTCTCTGCAATTACATCTTTATACAATACTGGCGTTAACTGCAATAAACCATAGACACATGCAAACCTATATGGTTCTTTTCGATCTACAATGGCCCACCTGAGTTGTTTTTAGGCGACGAAAAAGGTTATAATTAACTTTCATGAACTGAAAACACACTGTGAAATGGTTAAAGTTGTAAGACGAAAACACGGACAACTCCCAGACCGGACAACGCCGTGGTAGCGACCTGTCAATCACAAGGTAGCCACGCTCTAAAGCATACCCTGCTTTATGGTCTATTTGACTCTAAATGGGACCATAATTTACTAAATGAACATCATGCTGTATTGAAGAAGACTTGAAACTAGCGATTGAGACCATAAACTCTTGTTACAATGTTTACTGAGGTAATAAATCAAGTGAGAAGTAGGGTCATTTTCTCATAGACTTCTATACAATCAGACTTCTTTTTGCAACCAGAGGAGTCGCCCCCTGCTGGCTGTAAGAAAAAATGCAAGTTTAAGGCACTTAAACACACATTGGCTTCACTTCTCAGACCCCGGAGGTCGACCACTGATCATACCTTCAGTTTGTAAGAGATGGGGTAAGGCAGCAGGTTGCGCAGCAGGATGGAAGGCCACAAGTGAAGCACAAAGGGCACATCAAAGTTCTCCCCGACATCTCCAGTATGTTTGAATGTCACAGCATCTTTTAATGGCACCATGTTGACCATCAGCACGCCACCCTGATCTCCACGGCGATTGCAGGTCTGCTGGAGGCGCGACTCAGGCTGCTGGTTGCTGACATCTTCGTAGCTGAAGCCCTCTGAGCACTCAAACTGCTCACCCTGATCGTCGGCGTCGTCCTCTGTTATCGGCTGAAGGCTCAGCTCAGACCTGAGGGGGGCAGCAGAGAGCAGATGTGGGTGAAGGAGTGTGAACTATTTATGTACAGGTAGGTGCCGCTCTTCATCATGCTATCTGTTTGCTGTCTTGTGCAGAGAGAAAAGGAGACAAAAAAGAGACTGTATGAAGATGTGAGTGTAGATATTTAGGCTTGTGTATGTGTCTCACCTATATGAGTCCAGAGGCACACAGAACTCTTCAGTAGGGAGAGCTGTACCCAGACATGTTGTTCCTTCAAACACTTTGAATGGGATTGAGAAATGATTGATAAGCTGCATGAAAAGGAGAGAAAAAAAATTAAGATTTGGAGATGTATCTTGTTGTATTTCAATTTGATTTCTAATCCTATTATATTCTAATACATAAAATTCTACCTCTGCTGGTACTGCTGCTTATTGTCATTTATTTTGAAAAGAATTAAAACATTTTGAGTGATTTTGGTGTAATATGCAAGGAACTTGATATACAGTAATAGCAATACATATTTAATTACAAGAGATCTAGTAGGGGATGAATGTACCTTGAAGGGAAAGAGTAATTTATATTATCACAACCCGCCATGAAATACATTTTACAGATAAGATAAAAATAAGTATAAACATGTTTAACATAATCAGTGTGGTACCTGGAAAGGAGAGCGGATCTTGATGTACTTGCTGCCCTCCACAGAGTAAATCTGACAGACCAGGAAACGAGTGACTCCTGAGTCTTTGTGCATTACACTGTACATCCCCCGGCCCACCTTGATCAGGGGGATCACACTGGCTGAGGTGTGGCCCATCGGAGCTGGAGAGGGCAGAGGAAATAAGAGCATCCCCATTAGCACTACTATAAACATCGGCTATTCTTCCTGGGGTCCACACACATACAGTCAAACACACTTATACACACTATAGCCACATAAAGACAACAAACTAAACAGCTCATCTCATTAAATTAACAATCAAGAACGGAAGAGAAACAAAATCAGCAAAATTATTAATCAATCACGATTCCTCAAGAATTCATAGCAAACTTGATTTTTTCCTTATTCATACAAATAAACAGTAATTCTTAATAAATATAAGTCCTTGTCTGAATTACCTTAAATTATATATTAACTATATATACTTTTAAGCATTTTATTTTGACATTTTTCTTGTATTAGATAGTTTGATGATGAAAAGCGATTAGAAATACAGGAGTTTGGATGGACAATGACATGCGTCGTAGAAGATAATCACCAGTTCAATTAGGTAATAATATAAAAATTAAATCAGCTTTTATCATTTACATATTGTGCTTTAACTTCATTGTGAAGTCAAGTTGAGTTCAACTGCAAAGTTCTTCAGTCACTGGCAACTAGTTAATATCATCAAGCTGAGCAATCACTTAGAGGGTGAATAGCACTTAAGATCTTGTATAACCTGCATTTGATCTATTATCATTATTATTTTATTTTTTATTCTTATTATTTTTTTACTTTCTATGTGATGCATTTTCATATTTGTGTGCAAATGTCTGAATAAGGGGGTATGTTTTTAGGGGGGAGTTGGAGTTGGTAAAGGGCGTTTAGGTCTATTGGTTCAATTGACAAAACGACAAAACATTTTTGTGACACTAATATCTCTTTTACTGTACTATTGCAATAAAATGTGTTTACAAAAAAAAGTCAGGTTGACTGCCCCATTGTTTGCAACAGCGTTTCCTAGATCTAAGTAATGTGTAATTGGTGATATTGCAACAACTAATGATTGACTTTTGCATGTGCATATACAGTATAATTGTGTATGCAGGTTAACTTACTGGGCTGTATGTAGTAGTCCTTTCCACTCAAGGAGATCATTGCTGAGAACTGGTCGGAGTCCGTTGTGGTGGAATAGTCCATCCCGAGGGTTTCCCCGTCCTGCAGCTCCACAGTGCCGTTGGTGCTCTGCTGGCCGATGGGACAAAACATCTCACTGTGGCGGACGGACACCGGCAGGCCCAGGCGGTTTTTCACTACAAACGGAGCTTCGTCCTTCTGGAAGGAGTCATCGGTCTGTTTGGCAGCCTCTGCAAATGCCTGGAGAAAGGCAAGAACACGAACACTGTAGATGACCGCCTATCCTTAGACTTCCTGTTAAAATGATTCAAGTCCTTCTCTTACCGTGCCCAGGTTACTCAGCATGGCCAGTCCACACTTGGACAGGGTGATGTTGAGCTGGTCTTTACTGCTGATGACGATGACCGTTTTATAGTCTGGGACATTGTAGTCCACTTCATCTGATATACCTGTGTACTTCACTGGCTTCTTCTTCATCTGGTTATAGGATAGTGAAAAGTTAGAAACACTGTGTGCATGTGTGAGTATATATATATATATATATATATATATATACAGTATATACTGTATATATATATATATATATATATACAGTATTTACTGTATATATACAGTATATACTGTATATATATATATATATATATATATATATATATATATATATATATATATATATATATATATATATATATATATATATATGTGTATGTGTTTCATGTTTATGTACATCAGTACCTTCAGTTCCAGTCTCCATGATCTGAAACCGTCTCTTGTCTCATCTTCTAAGGGCTCCAGCAGCGGTTCCCACACTCCCATCATCTCATTGTAATAGTGAACCTAAAGGCAAAATACAATACAGAACAAAACATAAGAAAAGTTCAGTAACCTTTACAGCCACATGAGTTCTTGCCATAACAAGCTGGAATATGCTTGAAATATTATGGCGGATTACCATCAGTAGGTCTATGTAAAGTATAAAAATATATAATCATCTTAAAGGTACAGTGTGTAGGATTTGGTGGCATTTAGTGGTGTGGTTGCAGATTGCAACCAACTGAGTACCCCTCTGCTCACTCCTCCCTTTCCAAGACTGTGGTAATGTGAGCCGCCGAGTGCAAAACCGTGGTAACACTGTTGGCCTCGCTCAGAGGCCATCCTTACCATAATAACACTACTTTAGGAGCAACGGAAGTCAGACGGCGGCTGGCGGTACCATGGTTTTGCACTCTGTTGCTCATGCTACCGCAGTTTCACAAGCATGTCGGAGAACTACGGTGGCCTTCAGGTAACGTAAAAACGTGAAAGGCTCTCTATAGGGCCAGTGTTTGGTTTGTATGTTCTGTGCTACTGTAGAAACATGGTGGACTCAGTGAAGAAGATACGCTCCCTATGTAGATATGACGGGCTCATTCTAAGCTAACGAAAACACAACGATTCTTACAGGAGATTATACACTAATGAAAACATAGTTATGAATATTATATTCCATTTCTTCTAATAGATCCCCTGAAATGCTACACACTGTTCCTTTAAAGAATATTGTGCATTCCTCACATTTGAATGAACCAAATAATATCAAAAACACAGAAAACACCTGCAAAAGTCAAACATTGCTCTAGGGCTATTTAACAGTTAAATGTAAATGTTAGAATTAGGATAAGGTCCTAGGATTAAGATAATAAATATAGTGCTTGTGTGTGTACCTCCAGGTTGAGCTCGCTGTGTAAGTTAATGAGTGTGGACCAGCTTGTGACGTCTCCATGGAAGGAGGATTTCGCCAGAAGCATGGGGATAGTGCGGTGTCCCACTCCAGCCTCCAGAGTCAGACATATCGATTTGATGGTCACCTGCAGGGATAGATAGCCAATGAAATGACACGACCTGTGCTCAAGCTTCAAACTATTATTCTGTGCATAGAATAAAATACCAACGCAGAACAAATCAAGGGTTTGTCGTATAAACGTGACCAAAGTTAATAAATAAAAACTGCAAAATAAAATCATAACTGACTGTATCATAGCATACAATCAACCATACAGTATTACCAGTTGAGTCACAATGCAGCCAATACCTGTAATGACTCTCCCACTGGTATCAGTGGGACCAGTGACTTCATTTCTTCATCCCCCTCCTCTTCCAGGAACCACAGTTTGAGCTCCTTCCAGCCCCGTTTCTCCCACAGGTCAACAGGAACGGGACTCTCCAGCTCCTCGGGGGTCTCTGCTGTGGGAGTCAGTGCAGACTGGATGGTCATCACTGTGTTGATGATGATGGGAGATACCTGGGCAGAGATTCAGATCGCAGAGACATACAACTATTTTATACCAATTTCATAGTTCAACACTAAATTTCAATGTTTCCCACTCGTAAGTTTGTGAAACCAGACATTACTGATTGACTTTTTGTCTCTTTTAATTGAATGGATGTATAAAAGGCAGTTAGTTAAGAAGAGACAAGTTGACCTCCCATTAAGGATGGGACTACGACAAACAACAGTCGGTTTAAAATGTAAAAAAAAAAAAAGCTATTAATTTGGCCTTTATTATCATTGACGCTAAGATGGAACAAATTAATCTCTGGAACAAACTTTCTAACATTTGTATTTGAAGAAAATGCATTTAATAGATTTAATATTCCTGGATTCAGAAGGTGTGATGATAATAACACAATAACTACCTTCAGTGTGAGAGAATTGATTGAGACCTCCATGGCCTGAGGTGAGGTTGGGGTCTGAGTACTCTGGAAGAACACCTGACACGGCAGCAGCACTGTGGTCACATTGTTTCTCCTCTTCTCTCTCAAGAAGGGACACGCCACTACCTGAAAGAACAGCCGTAATCAGAACAAACTTGGATATTTTTGCATGCAGGACAACTTTCTAATCATTTTAATAATCTGCTTTTCCTGGGTTACATTACAATGACAACACAAACCTTGAGTTCCTTGATAACAGCAGTCATCTGTGATCCCTCAGCACCACTTTTCATCACTAGTTCACACTGTGTGGTCATCACCAGGGCCGGGGCGTCAGCACGCGTCAGGTCAGCCACAAACACAATCTCCGGGTTTCGCACCAGAACATTCATCTCTGTCTTTGACACCACGGCTGGAGCTACAGTTGACAGCGGCGGACAGGAAAACATCAGTTCAAGTCGTAAGGCAACAGGGTACAAATCATGTCAAATTAATTAAATTCTTCTTTAACTCTACTCACATTTATAACGCACAGTATATAACTTATTATGTTACCACAGACGCAAAACAAAAGATCCAAAAGAAAAACAAAGTCATAATTTCTCCCATATGCTCTCCACTTGGCTGTGTCTGATTAAGAGACTCTGCAGATCACTTTCAACTAAGTTAAAGCTGGAATGGTTAACTCACCTGACTCTTTAGATGTGGTAGAAGAGTTAATATTCTTTTTCTCTCCCGCTCCAGAACTGTTCTTGGGTTGGGGCACTTGAGTAAAACCCTGCTGGGTGGCCTTGAGAAAGATGTCTGCCACCGTGAGAAGGAACTCCATGCTGGCGCACAGGTACACGTCCTGCACTACCGTGTCCAACGTGGTGCCATCACGGCCCTGACGGTAGTTCATCTCCACCATCATGTTCTGTTCGGCACCAGGACGCATTGCAATCATCCTGGAGAAGACGTAGGGGGTTAAAGATATCAACAGGAGGGATGTGGAGGAGAGTTTAAATGTCACAGATGGTGAGAGACAAAGAAGGGGTGAAGAATGAGTAGAGATTACAATATTATCTCCAGCAGAGGAGCAGATAAATAAAACATTAAATGTAATTTGTCCTACAGTACATGATATTTTTAGACATGAGAATTATGTGTTACAGCCTTTACCAGTTTTCTACATCTGCCAGTCTGTCGGTAAGATCACCAACTAAATCTTTTCTTGGTATGGGCATTTGACATGATTTGGTAGGCAAGTGTACAAAAGTAGACAACTCTGTCTGGATCTGTGTAAAAGGCTAGAGCGAGGTGTCGACATAGATACTGATAAATATGTGCATGTGTACCTCGGGGTGACCATCTTGATTCTGGGTCTCTTGTCATCTAGAAGGCAGGCAGCCAGTCGGACTGAGGCCTTCATGGAGCTGTCGGAGAACATGTGGAGGGAGGTAGAGATTGTGCCCAGAGTAAACTCTGCCAACTTCAGCTGCTCATCGTGTGAATCCAACAGCTGTATCTAGATAAATAACATATACAGTGTGTTAGACTGTAGCCGTTCAACTGTCAAGCAAATTTTAAGCAAACTTTTGAAATGTCGCAAAAAAAGAAATGTGAATTAGGCGCGTTTCCATCAACTGGGTTGGAGCGAATAAACTCGGCTACAGCGTAGTTTCATCTGAAGTTGGTGCTACAGGCTACTCATGGCTGTAATCTACCAGTAAAAAGAGTAGAAGAAACGTAGAGGTTGTGAACTGGAAACAAAACAAGTCAGCTTGGACATCTAACCATCTACGAGAGAAAAATAGAGAGAGGTCTTCAGGAATTTGTTTCAATTGGGCAAGTTGTAATTGTTCTTTCATGTCGGCTACTATTGGTCATGTTTCATGTTGTCTGGAGACGAAGAGAAGCATTTGCACGTTATGTGAATATCCGAGAAGACGCCGACAGAGGAAGCAGCTGATCAATGATGTGAGTTAAATGTTCGCTACATCACAGTTTATTCGGCAAAGGCGTTTCCATAATCTGTTTTCCGTTTAGCGCATCAACACTTTTCCACACAGCTTTTCTAATGCGATACTTCAGAATGCGAATAAAAATATGTGAATGGAAACACGGCTTGTGTTAGCTATGCGAGTCTTGTAAGATAATGACGGAGGTCTCATTTTATATGTTCACACATCTCTTGTGCCTGCCTGGCTTACTGTGTGTGTATGTGCATGTGTATGTTGTGTGTATGTGTATGCATTACCTCACTCCCATTAGCGCTGTACAAGACGAGTGTCATTGAGTCGAACTTGAAGTCTAATTTGAGCGTGTTCTTCAGTTTGCTGCTTTTATGGGGCTCCACCACAGCAGACGTCACTACTGTGTTACCTATAAAGTTGCACAGCACAAACCACATGTTAGAAAGGTTCATTAGTTTTTGGTTACAATGATATTTCCATATGAAGAAAACACATTTTCAGATTTTAGGATTTGGTCCTGGTCCTGAGTCAAACGTACTCATCTGCCTATTAAGATTTCATGTCTTATGTCTAATTTTTAGAACCACTTTACACACATGAACATAGAAAAACATAACCATAACGCCTTACTGCTGGCTGGTCCAGTGGTTCCAGAGCCCTGGGACTCTTTGTTAGATACAGAGTCAGAGGAGTGGTCAGTGGTGGGCAGAGGAGCTGGAGGTGGAACAGCATCAGACTTCTCTGACAGGTTCTCACTCAGAGTCCTCAGGACCACCGTCATGTCATCCTGGCTGAGGAGCAGCTGTTGGGAACAGACACAGGATTTGATAATAATAATATACTTGGGGAAAATGTTTTTTGAGTTAGATTTTCACCATAAGCCTCTAGTTAACCTTGGTATCAGAACAGACAAAAAGGCACCATCACTAACAAAATCATAATATATCCTTATCTGTAGGCCTGTTAATTATTAATCTAATAGGAGGAATTTAACAAGAAAGAGATGGAATAACTTCCTTCTCGTGTTACCATACAGCACTACTTACACCGATTGGCTTAAGATGTGCAGTGATCTCTATGTCAGGTATGCTGTGGTACCAGTTGGATGAAAGATTTCTCTGGACTTCCACGTCCAGGCTGACTGGCATCAACAGCTCGGTCTCTCCCTGAAAACCTTCATCTATGTATGTGGTCCTGGAAGCAGCAACAATACACAAGTAATGAGAGTTTACTGCTCTGCAAAAAAATGAACATTTAATCAGAATTCCTAAAGATGGCTGGTCTCTGACCTGTACATCTTGAGGTCAGTCAGTTTCACAGTCATTATATCCACAACAGGCGGGATCTTAGCATCACTTTTAAAGGGCTGCTTTGCAAAGCGGTTCTTGACAGACAGCAGACCGAGGTCAGCTACAACGACATTGGAGGAAGAGGAGGACTGGGGCAGGAAGATGACGGGTGCATTGAAGTGGACGTCCAGAGCGATTCGGGTGCTCCGCTCTGCCAGCTCCTTCACACCTGACGCTGCCTTTCCTGCTGCCTGGACTGTCACCTCGGCCAGGGCCTCTTTAGCCTCCTGGAAGTTATTGATGAATCCCTGGGAGGAAGAAGGACAATGAAAACAACAGAATGAAGGAGAGAAATGAATTGGAGTTGGGATTGGAATGCAGAAAAAACTCTGTCCAAGGAAAAATGAACATTCAGTATATTCATCATTAGTTTTAAGTGAGTTAGTTAAGTACTTTATATTAAATTTTGTTTTATGGCACTTTTCAAAATTTTGACTCATTTTATCATTACCTTATAAAAGAAATGGAAAGACTCGCATATTAATGAAATACTGCATGTGAGGCTCTACCATCATCATCCCTCACAAATAAACTGAATGGGACCAACTGTTAAAATGTGATTCTTACCAGTATGGAGGAGACAAACTTGTTGAGGAAGATGACCTGGATGCATCCCACAGTCAGCGTGACAGAGGTGTCAACTTTAGACATGTCCAGATAGGCGTCTCCTTCTGTTGCGTCTGTGTAGTTTACCATGCGGAAGGAAAACACTTCCTTATCTGCTATAGACACAGCCTAAGAAATTAATGAGAGACAGGGAAGAATTAAAGATCGATAGGGAAACACAAGTCAGAATCATCAGTCAGCTACCATTCGTATCCAGAACGACTTGTGCTTAACCTGTGTTCACACTACGAGCGACACAGCAACAGGCTACAAGTCATTTTCATTGGAAGCCGCTGACATGAAGCTACAAACTGACGCCCAACACTTGTCGCTGCGTGACGGACGTGATGCGCTACCAATAAAGTTTAGCTGGTTTCAACTTTTTCCAGCAGTCTAATGACGCGGTGAAGCATCAACCAATCATATGTTTTTCTTTCACCCTGTTCTGTTCCATCTGAAAAATGCCGTTAGCCAGTTCCCAGTCTGTTCCCAGTGCGATTTACACTTAACGAGCGCTTCAGCAACACTTCAACAGCAACTCGCCATCAATGTAGCTGGCCATGCTGGCCATTTTGTTGCTTTTGTCGCTCATAGTGTGAACGTAGCATTAGTGATCAACATTTCTGAATGCCAGAAACACAAGTAGTTAAAAACACAGGAAGAAAAAGAGTATAAATATAGACTTAAATACATTAATATATAAGAAAGAGACAGTCCAAGAAGGCCACTTGCTGATTGTACCTTCTTGTAAAACGCATCTTTGTCGCAGTCTAGGATCACAATGTTCTTCAGGTTGGCCAGAACCTCCATCTCCTTTTTCCTCATCAGAACCTCAGAAACCAGACCTGGATGAGGTGAGAAAGTGAGACAGTGAGAACACATTTCCCACTTAATGGCAAACTTGCATGCAATGCATGGAGGACCAAATGAGAAAGGTTGCATCATAAGACAATTTAGGAACTTTAGGTAGCAACAGGCTTGTTGCGGGGGTCATCAGAGGGGCACAGTAAACATGCAACACCATTTATGATTGAAGAAACAGTGACAACACAAGCAATATCAACAAATTGCAATGGAGACGGACTGAATTTAATATATTGGGAGCAGGAGATGTCACGATACCTTCGATACTAATCTCAGAGATCCTGGCTTTCTGTCCTCGAATGAAAACCTTCAGACAGCGAAGATCAGCTCTGACGTGCAGATTCACCACATCTGCAAACTTTGACCTCTTTGTACCTGCGAGAAAAAGGTGACGAGAAAGAGAAAGCGAGTAATTAAAGATGTATAGTGAAGACAACCACAGAAGAAGGATGGCTTCTGAATGGGTTTATTAGGTCCTGTTACTTTTTTTCTTGGTTACAGAAGCTTCCTCCTTCTTCTCTCCCTCCCTCTCTGCCTCTGCCTCGTCCTCCTCAGGGATGGTGGGGAGCTCCTCCGGCCCTCCCTCCTTCTTAGTGGATGGAGGAAGGAGGTTGGTGAGGAAGTTCATGGTGTTGAGTAGAGCCTCTGTGTGGAGATGGACATCCAGGGATGAGAAGGTCACCTGATGGGGAATGCAATGTCAAAATGTTGAAATATTAGTGGAGAACAACAATAAAATGGCATCTTTGCTTTTTTTTGCATCGTGTAACATTGTTTTTGTTCTTACACTTACTTGTTCTTATACTGTCAAGAACATAAAGATAAATTTGGTTTTAAATATGTACTTGGCATTAATCGCCAACTATTTTGATAATTGATTCATCAGTTCGAGTGATTTTTTAAGAAAGAAAGTCAAAATCCTCGGATTCCAGCTTCTTAAATGTGAATATTTTCTGGTTTCTTTACTCCTCTATGACAGTAAACTGAATATCTTTGAGTTGTGGACAAAACAAGACATTTGAGGACGTCATCTTGGGCTCTGGGAAACACTGATCAACATTTTTCACTATTTTCTGACATTTTATAGACCAAACGATTAATTGATTAATTAAGAAAATGATGTACAGGTTTATCGACATGTAAATAATCGTTAGTTACAGCCCTACTTTGCAATACCTTCCAGCATTGAATAGTTGACAGTGAAACCTGCATAAACATGCTATAAATGTATTCTAATACAGCAGAAATAATAACGTAGAAGCATCTCAATTTTAATTACAAGATAATTAACATTTCCCTCACCTTGATGAGCTGCTCTGTATTGTTGTGTTGAGACTTGAACTCGGGGCCATTCTTATCAGCCTAGAAAAGAAATACATTCCTCAATGAGAAAGCCATTTACACCATTTGGAAAATAACCATTCAGGATACTGACAGATCTGTAAGGGGTCTGTTTTAATGTATGGTATCACACATACTTTAATATACTCCAGGGTGAGCAGGTCAAGCTCTGTGTTGTCTAGAGTGGTGATCAGCTGAACCTGCTTATCTTCAGAATCTATACAAGGAGGAAACACATAAAACATGACAAATAAAAACTACAGTCAAGACTCGCCTGACTTTTACTAACAAATGCTTATAAGAATGTTTGTATTCACAAAATGTTAGACAAATTGAGTTATGAAGAATGGGCCTCATGCAAAGACCAGTCGTTCGAACAGATTCGTTCTTAAGTAGCTTGTACGAGTGATTTAGGAGAACTTGTCACATTCACCAATTTTCTTGTATTTTGAATTGTGTCTTGGGTACGGACACATTTTACGAGTGGTCCAGACCTGTCGTAGGAGTCATGTGCAGTTAGTCTGCTGTCATCCAAACCTAAGTTTTTCACTAATGGATTGTATATTTTATTACTTTGAAGCAATTTTGTGTTAATTAACTAATTTAAATTGGCCATTGATGCTATTGTATAACATTACAACATCCATATGAATATCTCAAACTGAAAAACAACTTAAACTATAAGCTAATCAAGGGGTCATTTGTCTCTGTATATAATAAGGTCAACGGAAAGTGTAACCAGGCGCGTCATGGCTGACTTACGTGTTTTGGATGCGCGTCAGGCCACATGGTCAGGTCCCTGGAAGAGAACGTGCGGTCGCGCTGATATATTGGCAGAGACAGATGAATGGGGTAGGATGCGTAGCCTTATATGGTATCATATAATAATTATTATGCTAATTTACAATTCACATGAATGCTCGTTCATTTACGCACAGGTGGCATTCATCGTGTTTACGAGGGTCATTTACACGGTTATCTGAAGTTAGGAGCGTATGCTGAATCTGACGTGGCACACTCGTACGAGTCCACGGTACGAAAAAAAGTAAGACAAGAATACGAAAACGTTCTTGCATGAGGCCCAGTGTCTCCTGAACTGTCTGAGGTGACACACAGTCCTGCAGGCATATACTGACCCATGTATTCAGGGCACTTGAGGCAGATCTCTCGTAGGTAGGTGTTGGATGTCATGTCAAAGGTGCGTAGTTTCAGTTCCGTGCCCAGACCCTCTATGTCCAAGTGGAGCACTGTGACCTCCTGACCCTCAGACAGACGACACAACTGAACAGAAAACTAGATGAACAAAGAGGAGGAAGAGAACATGTAGAGGGACAAAGGTAAAAACATATTAGAATAATGGAAAGACGGCGTCACAGACTGTGTTTGTCACCTAGTTCAACAAGACCTCTCTGTACCTCACGGATTTCAAACGTCATGTTGAAGTCTGTCATGTTCTTCTGACCATCTGAACCTTTTCTTTTGCTTGCGGAGCGCAGCGGCATGGGGTTGTCTGGGAAGAATGTCTTATCCCCGACAGGAGAGCTGGGAGCATCGTAGAACAAATCTTCCTGTGACCCTGAGGGGTGACAAAAACCAAAAACACACACAATCACCCTTCTGTTATACTGTAGGTACGCACACACAGTTGAGTGTTACAAGGTGTGTAGCGCGATGATTGTGGCTGCGTGAGTGGGAGGACATGGCTATAGAATGTGAAGCGTGTCTTACCCAATGAGGTGACGCTGATGGTCTCACATGACTCGAACATGAGAGAGGAGCGATGGTCGGCTAAGTTCAGAGGTCTTCTGGGAGTGAGCTGTGGGGTGAACTGCCTTGGCTGAGAAGGAAATAACATCAAAACATGAACCATACCAGCAAAAATGTATTAACACACTGAATTCATTTAAATCTGTTATTCATAAAGTATACTGTATTCATCAATTGATACCTATTAGACTTGCCGCGGTAGTCGGTGTTACCGGTATTACATGAAGTTCAGGCATACACCGATTACATTACTTGCCCACCACCCCCCATGTGATTTAGCTTTTTTTTTAATAGAAATAAAACCCATTTAGTTCATTATCGTGTATCAGCGCCCGTGTTCATCAGATAAAAAACATCTAATTTGTAAAATACAAAGCGTGTTATCAATACATAGTTGGACGATGGACACTGCAATTATAAACTGAAAGTGAATGTGTCTGCTCAGTGCTCAGTACTGAGTCTCAGCACAGAGTAGCAGGAGTCACATTTCACACACAGGACGAGAGAGATGACAGACAAGACAACAGCGGAGGATTTGGTGTGAAAGTGAAAAGCAAAAGCGCCTATTTGGCAATATTTCAGATTTAAACCCAATGATAACAGGGAACCATAACGTTAATGAGGCAATCTGTAAACTTTTAGTATGAAGCCCTGCAGAGGATGGAGCGGTCACAGCCGGTGTGCACAGCGCAGCGGCGTCGGCCGGAAACCTGCAGCCCCGCAGCGAAAGCTCTACCGGAGAGGCCAGACACACAGCCACCTGACGTTAAAGATCAAAGTAAGCGCTCTACAGATACTGACCGTCATCTTTTCTTGTAAAATATCCGGTGTAATCGGTAACACCCGTGTTGTCACAAGTTTATTAACCGGTGGGAAAATTACCTCACAGTCACATCCCTAATACCTGTCTTATTTTATTTCTCCATTCTCTTATTGCTACTAAGAACAACAACACTAAACCATAGATAAAAATAATTTTGTTTTATTCCCTCTAGGTAATTTATCTGAACAGGGCAACCTAGGGAGCATCCTGCTGTTCTTACCTTTGGAGTGGAGGATGGAGCAGAGCCGTGTGCAGCAGGTTTGCTCTCAGGCAGCGGGATGCTGTCTACCAGCTCCAGAACATTTCGAAGTTTAACATCAGAAATACGAAGAGACAGCAGAGGGAGCTTTCCAGACATCTTATACCTGGAACACATTTACAAGCACAGAAATACACACGCAAACGTATGAGCTTTAACTTTAGTGGGCCTAGCATCTTTAATCCTTACAACATGGGAAACAAAATAACTGGATGTATGAGAAGAAAACTACAAACATACTTTGCCATGCGGGAGTCTGTGACGACCATTGCCCTGCTGAAAAGCACTGTTAGATCCACTGGCTCTAGAATGTGAAGCGGTGACTGTCTCTGCTTACGGGCCTTTTTCCAGTCGCCATCTATCACACACAGAAAATGTTTTACATTTCTTTTTTTTCCATGCACACAAACAAACACACATAAAAACTTTTTTGTTGTAGCAATGTATATGTATGAGCTTTCCTTCAACACCAAACATCTTCAGAGCTTTGAGACAATATCTTCCGATGTCTATGTATTATTTTCAAGACAAAGTATAGCCACCAGAGCTACAGGAGTTAACAGTTTTCTCTGTATAAATTGTGTTATACTGTAAAACGAATTGACAATATCGAAAAAGTCTGAGCTTTGTGACTTTCAAACAGTATCTTGAATGAACTTTATAACATACGACTCAATCAACCTTTGAAACGTGACAGGCGCATGCTCTCGTGTGTACCTGGTTTGCTATAAAGCAGCTGTAGGTTGCTGAGCTGTATGTCAAAGCAGTCGTATGCTCTGGACATGATGTCTTCAATGTTGCTGGAGAACGCTGACAGCTGGGGCAGATGCTTCTTGCTTTGACTGGCCATCTGAAAAGACAACAGAATTACAATATTCAAACTTTGTATCCCTAAAGCCTTCAAATTAAGCCTTTGGAAAACAACCCAAAAGGCTCATATACTCATACTCAAAAGTAGCATTGTGACACAATTTTGTGCGGTATGGATTTTCTGCCCAGTGTCAAGCTTTGCACTCTCTGACCTTGAAATTTCCAAGATCCAACAGTAAGATGTTCTGAGTGCCGTTGTAAAAGCCCATCTGTGGAACGATGACATAGGACGCCAACAGGTTCACCTTCAGGTCGAGAACTTTCTGCGTTTCGATCACATACATCAAACCTAAAAAAACAAAATGTCATTAACTTATCAATCGTATCCAGAACAGACAAAACAATAGATCAGCTTTGTGATCACACACAGTAGTCTTTCATGACATACAGTAACTATTATTTTTATTTCATTAATGATGATGATAGAAACAAATCTTGATAAAGTTCAAAATCAAGCACTGCAGTCAGCATAATGTTTGTAATATGCAGATTATGATTTGATATTAGTTATTGGCTGTATTTAGTTGGATGGAAAACTTAGTAATTTGCTCATTTTATAGCAGATGTCGGTCCAGTGAACACGGATACGTTGAAGTTCCCATGAATTGACCAGCAGACTGCTATCTTACTCCGCATATTTATGGGTTTCCTGTAAAAACAGTAAGTTAGGGTGGGGCTTGTTGCTGATAATAACTGGTGTTTACACTAGCCAATAGCGCTGAATGTGTAGACGGTGGCTATCAGCTCAACATGGAGGACAGCCTGCTCTCTGTTGTCGAGGACTTCTCACCACCACCATCGCCTATGCCAGTGGAATTCACCAAGGAATCAGACAGGGGTGAAAATGGAGGGAGAAGACGACCACAAAGAAGTCGTTTTTGGAGGGAAGCCATACAGTACATGTATGAGCCAAGATCCGAAACCAGCAGTGCTGCTGGTGAAGGAGAGACGCAGGCTCATTCATGCGATGGAGCTGATGCATCCAATGGTAGGCTTGTGTCGATATTAAAAGTGTTTTTTATTGGATGCAAAATTAGTATAAGCCCCCAGAGTGCAGAAGGAGTCATCAACATTTTTTATCGTTTTCCAGGAAATTACTCTAAAATAATAAAATACTGTTGGCATTTTTGGGCCAGATACTGGCATATAGATGACGACCAGCACAACACATATGTGACAAAAACAACTAAAACACCTGTTTTGATTTCATGGGAACTTTAAGTAAATGGTGAAACGTCATTCAAATGTTCATCTCTAAATTGCAGTATGATATATTATCAATATCATAGAGCCTTGTTGAATGTACCATAATCATGCTATTGTAAGGAAATATGAGCTTGAAACTTCATCAAACAATCTCAGGAAACAATCAGTCTCAGAGAGTTGAGACCAGGCTGATATACAGCAGATGTTTGTACACGTATGTGCGACTGACCAGTGGCAGTGCGGTCTCTAAACTGCTCCAGTTTCATGAGGGTTGCGTTGGTGAGCTCATCCAGCTGCAGGTCGTCAGGAGGCATGAAGAACGCTGCCATGCTGTTCACTGTTATCTACACAGACACACAAACAAAGAATACATTTGATATGTAGCCCTTTCATGTTTTTATACTGTACATGCACACTGACAGACACCACTCACAGCATCATAGATGATTTCCAGCGGTTGTGATTCCACATGAAGCCGTTGGTTAGCGCTCTCATCCAGCGGGTTGGTCTCAAACAGGATGCAGAGCAGCGGGGTCCCTGCTCCTGTGGCTGCCTTCCTTGATGACAGGAGGATGGGTGCAGGCCGGTCAATGGCCAGGCCGGTGACTTCAAACAACGTAAGCTCGGCTGTGAGTCTGATAAAAAGAGGAAAAGAAACTAAATGTCAGTGCAACTCATCCAAGTGTCCTAAGGATGAGATACACTGTAGGTATTGGGGCAAAAGGGGAGACTCTATGTTGTCCAACCTGCTGAATAAATAAAAGACCAGCTACAACATTCCCCTACAGGGATTTGGTGTTAATAAGGAGGATTGTTTTTAATCGACTAAAAGTAAAACCACAAACTGCATCTGCTGGTTCTAGCGATAATTTGCTAATCAGTGCTTGTGCTGAATGCCTTTTTTCAAATGAAAAACTATTTAAACTATTTGCACTGGAGACCAGACTCTTCAAAAAATGTAGTACAAATACTATCAAAGCCATGGAGGTCCCCCCCGAAAAATAGAAAGTTATGACAAACTTGTTGGCTTGTGCTCCAGGTCTCTGTGTGAGCGTGGACTTGAGCTCTCCCACAGTCAGCCTGAGGATCTCATTTTTGTCCTTGTTGTCTTTGATGGACACGGACAGCCTCTCCATGTGGAAATTCACCTTCATGTCCTCAAACTATAAAGAGATGACAACATAGTACACAATCAAAGTATCTGATACAGTATTTGCGGAAGTTTTTTGTTCTGAAAACACTTCCGCATAAACAGTCTCACACTTGAGCAGGCGACGAGTACAGAGCGTTTTAAATAGTAAGGTTTTAGCGAAGATGCATGTGTTTGGGAAGTAGTGAGCATACGACTAGATTAATGAGACTCGGATTATACTGCACGAGTTGTGTGAGTTTGTAAACAGATGTTTTGATATAGTTTTCCTGTTGACAAACGCGGCCCCCATTTACTTCAATTCATCAAGAATTTTCTCTGTTCATTGTTCACTGTGGAGGCATGCGAGAGAAATAAAGATCTCTCCAAGAATTCAAGGTAACACGGGGTGAGTAATTGATACACAAATGATCATTTTGGGGGTGAAATATTCCTTTAAGGGGGATGGAGAGCCAAACAGAAGTGTATTATTAGTTGACAGGTGGGTGTCGAGGGAAAGTGACTCACATTCTTTGGCAGGTTGGGATTAGCAGCGGTCTCACTGTATCCAATGGCAGTGTAGAGTTTGGCTTTCTCAGCAGGCGTTAACAGCTCATCAAAACCTGAGACAGAGAGACAGGGCAAGAGGGAATAAACGAAATAGAAAGAATATGAGGAGTGAGAAAATCATTAGCTAACACCATAAACTGTTACTACAAAAATACACTGGAGCACTTTGCTTTGGTCCTGTTATCATATTTTATATACTTGTCTTGTTGTTTTCTACATCATACCTCCACTCTTGACCTCTTTTGTTTCTGTAGCGGCCTCTCCTCCCCAATTCCACATCCAGCTCACCCAACCCTGAGACTGCTCTTCCTCCATCTTCAGCCCTGGACGGTAAATGTGTAGGCCCGCCTTGCTCGCCTGGGGAAAGAAATTACATTTTCAAACAAATGAGAAACGCACTGTCTTACCCTGACACAGAGTGATTCAAACATCTCAAGTAATTGTATAGAAAATGTTTTCCATATGCTGGAAGTTGACTTCGGCATAGTTCCATCTGAGTATTAAGGCTAAGCTTAAACAATTTTCTCTATTCAGTCCGTCAGTACAGAGACAAATCAAAGAAGCACATGTTCACTGCATTATGTGTCACATTAAATTAATTAATTAATTTTTCAACCAATATTTATTAGAGAGAAAAAAAAAAAAAAAAAAAATTAGCAATAAATTGCATGAGTAATATTCTGTAAAAATGACAGTCTATAGCAAAGTGCTGTGCAGGAAAGACAATATTATGTAAGAATCACAGTTGCGACACTTCAGCCAAAACCTCAACCACTAGATGCTGATAACGGTTACAACTGTCTGCTTTGTGCTTAGTCTTGTATCACTTTGGTCATGTGTGGTATGTTAGTGGAAACATACAGTACATTTCCAAAAAGGAATTGTGCTCTGCATAATTTCTGTGTCTATTTTTCTTAAATCCATTGGCATGAGTGGAAAAGTGTTTTTTTCTGTAACCGTGGAAAGTAGAATAGTGGAGATATCAGGATTAAAAGGACATTTGAGCACAGAATTTGTTAGCTACAACACTGTAGTCACTGTGGTTTATGCTACAGATACAGTACAAAGTAAGCACACAAAGTGAAGTTGCCAACTATTCAGTCGGTGAGACAGAGCTTACCTCCACCTCAGCCTGCTGTCTGGCCAACGTGATGTTAAAAATATCCAAGGTCTTCTCAGGCTCCTGGGAATAGACAAGACAAGCTGATTAGAGCTTTTAAGGCTTCTTGCTACTCCATGCAGGCAGGCATCAATTACTAAATGTCCACTATTAATCACAGGAATGGAAAAGATGATGCTTACGGGGCAGAGCAGAGAAGAGACTTTAGATTTAATGTTGCATTTCTCTGAGGTACACAATCAATCTCAGATGCACTTCAATCAATCCTTTTATAGGGTTGAAAACAGGATAAGTGGGTAATTATGGCTAGAGCAAAGCATCACTGAAAGGATACTGAGAAGGTAATATCTTTGTAATTAACTACTTGCATATTATATTACATTTACATTTCATACAGGCAATGAATTATGGTTGTTGTAGTCAAGTAGGTATTGGCCAGCGTACAATGGGGCAGAAACAGCAGGCCTGAATGTGCACAAGCAGTATTGTCCCACCAGAAATACATCTAATAAGGCAAAAGTTAGTCAAAAAGGTCCAGAGCTCAAAGCCACACTTATCAAACACACTTATAGCCAAATCACAAATATATTTAGAACTTAGGTTGGCTGAGAATAGGGAGCAATGCTTTCAACCTTCCCTTCCCCTCCTTCCCTTCCTTATCTACCCACTTTGGCCTCTGCAACCACAAATCCTCATTCCAATTTCATAAAATTCAAATACATCTTTCTGGCTTGACAGATACAGGATCTGTCAAAGCATCTGCAAACAAATCAAATATATATGAAAAATAATGGATGTGTTGTAAAGACATTAACAACAGAATTCCAAATAATAATGAAGCAATGTAATCATTTTATCAATCTGAAATCAATGCATCATAATGCGGGAAAGACATTTCTTCTAATAATCAAAGACTTCAATTTATCCAGAACTTGGCGACATTGAAAGAAATAAACAGAAAAATGTTGTGTTTACCCCTTCTCCTAATATCATATGAAGCTGTCAGTGGTTCAGATATTAGGATCTTAAGAGTAGGGCTGCCCCCTTTTAGTCGACTTATCGTTCGTTTTGGTCTTAATCGACTGAGATTCCTTTAGTCGATTAGTAATTTTTTATGCTTTTTTTTTCATGCTGAATGACTTATTTCCAAGAAACTTATGAGCACATTTCTGGTAAACACAAGATTTAAAGCGGTGCTTTTGTGTGATTCTTCGTGGAGAAACTCAGATCTGTCGATTAAATCAACTAATCGATTAGTCGACAAAATTGAGAGAAAAGAAAGAAAAGAAACGAGTGGTAGTTGACTAAGAATTTCTTTGGTCGAGGACAGTCCTACATAAGAGATAAAAGTGGGACCCTAGACATCTCCTTCCCATCCCCCCGCTCAGCTCAGTTCAGCCCTGTCTCACCTGGAGTGCCTTGAGCAGCTCCTCGCTGGGCTTCTTGCTGGTGATTTTGGTCTTGTAGAGCTCTCGGTAGCGTTTCACCATCTGCCGGTGACTGCGAATGCGCTGCCATGACCACATGTGGAGACCAGGCTTCACATCCACCTCCAGGATGCCTGTGATCACGTACCTCCACCTGCAAGGTCAGACCATAGAAGCTCAGAGTCAACGTCACAATCTGCAATATTAAGTATGAACACATAAAAAGGGTGGTAAAATGTCACACGTGAAATTTAAAAAATCAAAGTCATATTGTAAAAGTGTTTTCAGACCATATGCGGGCATTCTTGTTAACGTGGACCGCGGGTCTGTACTTCCTGTATGGCAGATTCCGTGACATCATATCCACTGAGCCCAGCAGCTCCAGGATGCTAATGTACTGGAAAGAGAGGAAGTAAGCGATTACTCATTGGCAGAGAGTACTGACATAAGTGCATTTATCATCACTGACCAAATTTAACTATTCTATAACACAACACCTACCTGGGGTCTGTTGAGTTCAAAGGCCACCTCACTGAGATTGACCGTTAGGTCCACTTTAGGAGAGGAGAAGTCCACATCTGACCTGGGATTCATCCGCAGTTTAGCGCCCGCTGAGATAGGATGAAAAACTGTGGACCAGCAACAAGGAACAGATTATTCAAAGCAAATTTTTGACCTTGGCATAATGATGTTTTTATAAAATTTAAAGTTGTACATAGCTTTATGTTTGTATGGGCAAAATTTTTTACTTTTGTGGGATATGAAAATTGTGAATATGTTTTGTGTAGCAAGGATAGCCCTTAAAAAATCTATGAGATTGTGCCTCAAAACAAGATCTTTTGAAATGTGCTAAAAATCTGTTAAATGTGTTGGTGGTGATGGTTCATCAAGCTGTGTGATTCACACATTATTTTCAGGCACAGCAGTGCCAATTCAAATTCTATATGCAAACTACTGATTCATGCATCACAAACAACACGTGGCTTTAGATGGGTTTCATCAGGCTGTCTAGACAAAATTTTCAAAGTGAGCATATTAAAAAGCAGTACGAAAATATGAATAACTGATTACAGTGAGACACTCACTGAAGTCATGGCTGATAGAAAGGGAGTTGTGGGTGTCCAAGCTGCCCTGGAGACATTGCTACAAAAAGACAAACGGAAAGGAGCTTCATTTATATTTTACACATTTTCTTTTCATCTCTTTTCGTTACTGCTTTAACAACATGCAGAAGTACACTATCACAGCACCACATTTATAAACATTCTACCCATTAGGCTTATTCTAGAAAGAGCCTTTGTGGATGAAATAACTGGTTAACAGAATCTGCATTGATCTCAGAGGGATTTGCAGAAGCCTTTTTTTCCAATATTCCCCAAGATAATTTAATTGCAAAGGCTTTAAAAGGATTTGAGAAAAAAAGGTCTTTCTTCATATTGTGACTCTGTTACTTTGAAACAGTTCTGCTGCCTGAAAGTGAAAGCTGGCTGGCTGAGATTGTTCTGTGTGCCCACAATAATGAGGTTGTGTCTTCAGCCTCAATAAAGCAGAATAAGACAGACAATGGCATAACTAAATCCAAGCTGTTGGAGACAAGGTACAACACAGTAATAAGATAAGATAAGATAAGATCAAACTTATTGTCCGTTCACACGGAAATTTGTCTTCCATCACATGCTCCGAATAATCAAGGTCACCCTCCAGCAAACTTCAGAAGAAACGACGCAACACAGCAGCATCTGGGAAAGACACACCCTCATGCACTCATACTGTACACACACATATCCCACATCCAAAAATAATAAGGAAACTCACCAAGGCCTCATCTGCACTGTGATTGGAGAAGAGTAAAGAGTTGACGTTCCAGTAGGCAAATAAGTTGTCTAGTTGAACCAACTGAGAAGAAGGAAAACACACAGCAATTTAAGCAGTGCAGATGCTTATCATGAGGACGAAACATAGCTGACAGTGTACAATGATTTCTTATGTTTTGAACAGGGCCAAAAGTAAGGTTATGAGGAAATAAAATAGGTTCCTAGAGCAACTGCTGACAAACTGAAACAACTGGTTCAAATTGCCAAAAAGGTTAGCTTAAGTTTGGGTTTAAAGTAATCAAATGCAATGAGTAAAAAAGATGCAGTGTTACACAGGATACATTTGATATTTACTATAAAATATAAATGTATAGGCTATAAAGTATATAATACATAAGTGGTTGAATGTCTTACCTTGAAGAAAAGCCGGGAATTCTCATCCAAAAGTCTGGGATTCCAGTTCTCATCACATGTCTGGAAAGGTCAAACAAGCAGTGAGATACGGGGGCTTTATGAGATTACTTCAACTTTTTACACATATATATACTCAATGTGAGAGTCATGTTTTTTGACTTCTCCAGTGCTTTTAACAGCATACGACCTGCCCTACTCAGGACTAAGCTACTGGACTAAGCTACTGGACATGCAGGTGGATGCTCCACTAGTGGCCTGGATCACCAACTACCTCACAGGTCGGCCACAGTATGTGAGGCTGCAGAACATCGTGTCGGACACAATACTGAGCAGCACGGGGGCTCCCCAAGGAACGGTCCTGTCTCCCTTCCTGTTCACGCTCTTCACCTCTGACTTCAGATACTGCTCACAGTCCTGCCACCTGCAGAAGTTTTCGGACGACTCTGACATTGTGGGCTGTATCAGCAGGGGCCAGGAGGATGAGTACAGGAGAGTGGTGGACAGCTTTGTGGAATGGTGTGACCTAAATCAACTGCAGCTCAACATCACAAAGACCAAGGAGCTGGTGGTTGACTTTAGGAAACAAAGGACCAATCCTGAACCAGTCAAAATCAGGGGGACAGAAGTGGACATCGTTGAGGACTACAAGTACCTTGGCGTCCACTTGGACAATAAAATGGACTGGTCTAAAAACACACAGGCTCTGTACAAGAAGGGTCAGAGCCGCCTGTTTTTCCTCAGGAGACTCAGATCCTTCAACGTCTGCAGAACCATGCTGCAGATGTTCTATGACTCGGTGGTGGCCAGCGTCATCTTCTACGCTGTAGTGTGCTGGGGCAGCAGGGTGAAGGCAGCCGATGCTAATAGACTCAATAAGCTCATCAGGAAAGCTGGTTCTGTCCTGGGAGTGGAACTGGAGTCTTTGGTGGAAGTGTCAGAGAGGAGGATGCTGAGGAAACTACTCAGTATTAGGGACAACGCCTCTCATCCCCTGCACGCCACTCTGGTGTCATACCAGAGCACCTTCAGCGGTAGACTGAGACCACCGAGGTCCACGACAGAACGCCACAGGAGGTCGTTCCTACCAGTGGCCATCAAACTATATAACTCCTCCCCCTTCTGCAGGAAGGACAACTGATAACACTGGTCACTGAGAACAATGATAACGTCAATTTCATGTGCAATAGTACTTTCTCATTCTCGTGTGCAATATCACTGTTCATTGTGTGCAATAGCACTTTTTCATTCTCATGTGCAATACCACTGTCCATTGTGTGCAATAGTACTTTCTCATTCTCATGTGCAATATCACTGTTCATTGTGTGCAATATTCAGGTACATCATGTGCAATATTACCTCTTTTCTGTTTTTTAGCTTACCGTACCTTCTTTCTATTTCACTTATCTTATCTTATTTACTCATTTTACTTAATGCTACTTACTTACTTAAATTGTCATTCTACTAGGCACTGGTGCTAGAAATAGTACGTTTTTACTTTTTATTTTATACACTTGTATTTTATACACTTGAAACTCGTTGTAATTTGTTGTATTTTTTGTATTTTTTGAGCAATCTCTGGCACAAGAATTTCCTTCGGGATTAATAAAGTTCTATCTTATCTTATCTTATCTCTCTCTTAAATTTGATGTATTAATTCATGACCAAGAACACCTTAATTGCTGAATGTAATATAGGATATAATCTGATAGGAGGGACAATACAACACATTACCTGAAGACTGAGGTTTTTAAGTGACACTCCAAATGACAAAGGACAGTTTGGATTAGTGACCTGTGGAAAACAAACAACAGAAATAAGGTTTAAGCCTATAGACAGATTAAGATTATATTTACTCTGCCCGATCCAAGCTGTCATTGTTGGAGGATCTAAAAATGCAATGACCTCTTGTTCCCTGCGTTTATCACTTACTGCTTACTTTACAAACACAAATTTGAGTTATACTGTACATAAGGTAACTCAGTTTGAATACTCACATCATCTTCATAGCGTACGTGGATGTTAGAGATCTTGACCTGCAGGTTTTTGATGACCTGAGTGACAAGCTTCTCCACAAAGGTGTCCTGCTTTTCCACATCAGGGCTCTCTGTCAAACACAGACAAATATGATCCATATGAGACCTGATCTGGTCCTGCAGCTTTCCTGAAGCTTTACTTTAGGAACAAAGATTTCACCTCTTGCTCCCTGATAACAAGGGTAACAAAATTATAAATCTTCCTAACATTGCTTTTAAATACAATATACCATCTCATACCTGGCGTCATCTTTTAATTTTTAGTAATATGTTTTTTCACCAACAGTTATTCATTTTGGTTGTTTTTCACTCTTCCTCACTTACACTCTTAAAGCTTGGCTAAGAATGTCTCTGAAACCTGTCAAACAGCTCACACATGTTTACACACACATTCCCCTTAAAATCGAAGTTGAACCCTGACCTTGCTCGGCAGCCTTCAGCTTTGTGTCCTCTATCCGCTGCAGCTCCCTCTGACGAGCCTCCTGTAGCTGCTTCTCCTCCTTTTCTGCATCATACTTTATACCTGGAACGAATGGGATCAATGTAAATTACTATTTGTCTGCACATCTCTGAAAACAATTAAATATACAGAAGGTTACGCTTGAGTTTCCTGTTTGTCCTGACAAGTACTTTAGGGTCATGAATAAATGAGAGACCATCTTTGTCTGACTAATGTGCTACACTGTGTTGTTTCTGCTAATCATAAGGGTTATTCATTAGACCGAACATGATATTCCTGATCATGCAATAAACACAAGTCATTAAAATGCAAAGATATTTTATAGTGTATTTAAATTTTTAAAACATGTCTACTGAAATGGTGGGAATCAACAACATGACGCTATAAAGTATTATGAGTACTTTAATATCATAACTTTGTATGTATTTAGCTGGACATAGATGATCTTACTTGCTGTGGGGACTATGAGCAGATAGACGCCATCCAGTGTCGCCTCTACTGACTGGGTGTAGAGGTTCTTCCATGGTATCTTTAGCTCCAGCCGTCCTATTAACAGAAACTCAAAGTGAGAAAATCCTCTTCTGTACCAAAGGGAAGGTGGCAGACAGGAACAGTAACTACAATCTCACCTATATGACCGGCTCTCACTTTAAAAGGAATGTCAAGTTGACTCTGCAACAAAAGAACAGCAAATCATTGCAACACGAATTCATCACGAATGCCAGAATGTAACGACTTGCTTACTTACTTATACATTTATATTTGCAACTTACCAAGGCATTTTCCTTTATTTCAAGATTTGTAAGAACAGCATCACCTGTGATGACAGGAGTATTTGTTTACTGATAGTCACTATGTACATTTCAATAGGCCAAACCGATTTGTATTGTGTTATGTGGCTCATAGAAACACAGTCAATCTACAGAGGAGGTCTTTGGCCTTTTTGTCTATTGATATGATCTTACTTGCTGTGGGGACTATGAGCAACATTCAGGCGACGGACAACATGTTATTAAAGCCGTTCATGACAGATTTGGTGAAACGAAGGGATTCACTCTGTGGTTTAGCTGTTTAACTAGTTGCTACAAGTTGCTACATGTTTAGCAGCGGCTCTGAAACCTCTCTCCCAATCCTCTCAATGCTCTCTGGCTGAAACCAGACATGGTGCCTGAGAACTTTAAGCTCTGTGGCTGCTTGTGTGAAAGGGTGTGACTCCGAATTGCTCTGAGCAAACAGCCTTGACATAAGGGAACTGTAGCAGTCAGGAATGAACAATGCTGACTGATTGTATCTATAAACTAGTATTTGTCTGTAGTGTATTGCTCACACTGGACAGCTAACGTTGAACTAGATGAACTGACACTGACAGCTGAGGGAGCCTCTCACTCACGACTGGTGGCTAATGTCTGTTAGCATTAGCTTGTTAGCTCGGCGAGCGAGCTAGTCCATTAAAAAGACAAACACAAGTTCAGTTTACCTCCCCATATGCCGAGCTGTAGCTGCGAGCTGTCGAGGTTGACAACGTAGTCCCCTAAAAACCGGTTGAGGACATCTACCACCACGCTTTCGAAGACCATTTTGGCGTTTCTTCTCAACTACCTGTCACCATGTTTACATTCTGAGGACTCGTTCGCCTTCAACGCCTCGACGTCTGATTAGGACGTCAAGCGGTGGGCGGGGCTTTGACGTCATGACGTACAGACAAAATTCACCCGTCGCTAAAGAGCAGAGGGGAACTGAGGCAAACTGAGGGCAGAGGGTGAGTAGATAGCTAGTAATGTGGGCTTTTTATTACATAGCCGCTGTCTTTAATAATTATATTGGCAAAATACAATATCCTCAAATTCAAAACCTTTCTTTTTTGGACTCATTTATTAAACAGTACATAAACAATTACAAATTACAAACAGTATGAAAGGATGAAATGTGCTCTTTTTTTTCATGTTTCATTCTTCTGTCCTCTGGTCTCATCAGTGACTCCAGGTTCATTCAGCCGACTAGAGAGTAAATATGCAAGTAGGCTATGTAATGTAAGTAAACTGTATCTTTATAGCATTTTTCAAATCAATAGGCCTACTTAAAATGTGCTTTACAGAAGGGAGACAAGAAAACAAAACAGATATCTCTAATTTGACTTGCAGATCCCAAACTGTTATCATCTATATGGTTTTGTCTATTAACAAGGTTACCAAACATACACATTTAAAAAAAAAAACACACTGCAGTTTGGTTAGTGGTTGACAAAGCTTTCTTGTCACAAATCTACATTAAGGTGATTAAGAGGGTATACCAAAAATACAATTACATTTTGAGTACATTATAACTAGAATTGTATATTGTGTGTACTGTAATTGTATACTACGTCTTAACAATACAATATGTTGTGCAATAATTCAACTGTGCAATACTCTGGCATTAATACTGCATTTATACTGTACATTTTGACAAATATTATTAATACTATTTCTAATTTCTTATTTCATTATTTATTCATATTACTCTACTGTACATATATTGTGTTATATATTGTAGCATTATGTACATAATTTACATTTTACATACTCCTTTATTTCTATTTTTCCTCATATTTTTTATGCTTGTATATAAGTCAACTGTAATGTCCCAATTTTCCCCCTGGGATCAATAAAGTATTTCTGATTCTGATTCTGTGTACATATTGAAATACTGTTCCCTTGTTGCTTAGTAATATTACCATCTGGGATTTTTTTTTACAGCAGCTGCAAAATGCTAATATAGCCTACATAAACTATTTATTATGTCCCTCTCTTCAACCCTTTTCTTTTGTACATATTGTAATAATTATCACATATCATGTGCCGTCTTCCCACCAAATTACACAAAATGAGTTATTCCTCTACCCGTTTTTTAAGAGGGAGTAACTGAGATAGTGGTTTGGTGATCACTCCGATCACAGTCCCTCTCCTCAATGTTCCAGCTGCAGGTTTATCCAACACTTTTAACCTGAGCTGCAGTTTCAGCAGATCCTCTGTACTGAGCTCTGTAAAGTAGAAATCTTCTTTAAACACAGGGCTGCGACAGTTCCTGATGGTGGCGCTCTCCTGCTGCTGCAGCTTCCCCGGGATCAGACACAGACTCACTGCACAGTTCAGGGTCCGTCGGTCAGCGTCATCCCATAGGCCTTCCGCAGACACCACACGGACTCTGACTGTGGACAGGGATGAGAACGTGTTGGTGGAGAATGTGCTGTGCTCGGCGAAGAGGCACACTCTACCACGGCCCTGCAAAGGGAGGACGTGCTCATGCTGTAGTCTCTCCTGGCACTGCAGAACGTCCAACGGGAAGAGGACAGGTGGGGCTAAGGTGAGTGAGCTTCCCTCTAAGCTTGGAGGGCTACTGGGAGAGGTTGTTAAATTTAAAACCGCCCTCTTCCACCTCCCTCTGTCCTCCCTGCTGTCAGTTAATGAAGGACAGGACGTTGCTCCTTTAAGTCGGCCACTGCCTGATGGGAAGTAGAGGGAGGATTTAGCAGTATAAGGAGAACTGAGGGGAGAGGAGTCACTGGAAGAAGGTGTTTCACTTCCTGTGCTTCCTGTCTCTGACAGGCTCTTGGATGAAAACAGAGGGAAAAACCCTGATAACTTTTTCTTAGGCAGGTTTGTCACCTTTGCCAGCCTGGGTGCTGCAGTAGGAAGGCTTCTATCAAACATGTAAACAGGGCACTTTGAGTGGAACAATGATTCTTTCCTTCGAGTGTTGGGGCTCTCATATATCCCAGTCAGGCCATAACCCTCTGCAGAGAATGGCAACGGTTTCTTTGAAGCCTTCCAAGCCATCGACACATCTCCATTCTTCATCTTCACGTCCTTCGTCTTAGAAGTGCTGCTCTTTGGCATGTGGTTCTGACGGAGCAGGAAAGGTGCCGTCGTCTCAGCTTCCAGCAGCGGGCTCCTCTTGCAAAGCCTGGGGGGAAGGCTGAACTCTGGTATCATGTCTGGGGTGAGGATGTTGTTGTGCAGAGAGAGACTGGCCTTAGAAGACAGAAAGATGTCCTCCTCGCTCTTCCCCATGTAACGACTCAGCTCCAGAGGAATGCTCTCCATGCTCTCCATGATCTTCCCAAAGACCCACATAGTTATTTTCGGATGATGTGAAGTTTTTATAAAGTCCAAACTTTTTCCCTTTGGCAAAAAGAATAACAAAATATTATCTAGGTGAATCAAACAAACGATGCACGAAACAGAACACACTTTTCAGAGCTAGAAAAAGATGCAAAATGGTAAATATTTTCTCCTCACCTGCTGAGGTCTTGATGTGTCCACATCTGAAGAAAGATCCGTATGAGTGTGACGGATGAGCCAGATTTTAAAGGTGAGTGCGAGGCTCTGCGTCACTGGACTGCCGCACCCCCGCATGCGTCACTCAGTGTCTGTTGGAGACTGGGTGGGTGGCAATCGGGTGCATCGGTGTGCATTTAGTTGTGCTACGAGGAAGTGATTCAGTTGAAACAATTTAAATCAACCTTGAAATGTGTCTATTGTACTGTAAATAAAGGAAGCCATAGTCACAAAGCATTACGTGTGATGCTCTAAATTCCACTCAACTCGCAGCATACCCATTTAAAATACAATTTAAATATATACAAATTATAACTTTGATACTACATCAAATACATTTTGATATCCGAGGTCAAATATTTAAGATATCTTGAGTTTTAATATTCACAATACACCACTATTCGATAATGTATGACTCCGTACTCTCCTCTCCTCTGCTCATTAAATTCAGCTTCAAACACATGACAAAACACTGCAGGGTGTGTTTTTGTTGTGGTCATGATGATGTACGTATGATCTGCTTTTTAGAGAGCTGACCTCTCGTTCAAAGTCCTAGGAGGCCTACAGAGAGCACCCACCACCTCAAAGACCCACTGACCTTTAAACAACCAGACACATAACTGACCTGATGTTTATTATAGGCAACAACACATTACTTTTAAAATCTTAAAAGAAATCTTATTTTCATGTATTCAAGGGAACATTTTGTGATTTTGCATTGATCCTTAAAAGGAAAATAAGTAAAGTAAGTAAAGAAGAAAAGATCAGTAACTTCATATTAATGAGACCAATACTGTTTACAGTTAGTTTAACAAATGTCTTTTTTCATTATTTCAAACATGACAGATGTGCATGTACATGCAGACATGGCTCCTCTATACTCAGCAGAAGGAGAGGTGACCTCCAGGTGTTTATGGTTGTGGTCACTGTACTTTCTACCAAAATTGTAGGCTTACGCAACATCCAGCATATATTAGTTTGATTGCCCTTATTGATTTTACTACACTTGTAACAGTAATTGCCAACTCAGCATATGAATTACTGAACATAGAGGGTGTTCTGATTCTGCAGGATGAATTCATCCTCCTCAGTCATTCAATCTCAGACATTTCCAGGGTGCAAATGATCCACTTTCTGTCTTTTTATAGCCACAGATGGAACTCATGGAATTAAAATCAGATATTTTTTACATAGAATAACACATTAGTCAACAAAATTTGCTCAAAGTGCCTTCTCAGTTACAGCAACAAAACAGTGGGATGCTATTCCTACAAGTATAAGAAAGTGCATTAGCTTTTACTCACAGCGTCATGTTTTCATTAAGGTCTGATATACAGTATGTCCTGTAGGTGTATTCAGGGTTTCTACACAATATGGAAAAGTATGGAATTTGATTTTAGTTATTTTGCTATTTGGATTTTAGGACCATTTATTTGCATAATAAACATCTAGCTATTTGTACTCTGATGTCAAATGTGGTCTGAAAGATCTACCGAGAAGTCTGGAAAAGTATGGAATTTTGAAATGGACAATGTGTAGGAACCCTGTGTATTAATTAATGTGGATTTGTAATTTTTATATTGTTACATGTGCATTTTATACATGCCCAGGGACAACAGATGGGAATTAGCATTGTGCTATATCTGGTGCAATACATTTATTGTACGCTGTTCCTGTCTTAAAGAGGCTATATGTAAGAATCAGAAATTGCTTGTTCACAGCGACACCTGTGGCTGCAGTGTCAACGAAAGTCAGCATCCTGTAGCTCGTGCTCGCGCACCGGTCTAAACAGTGAGGCGACACACGTCAGCTAACACACAATATCACTCTATATTTCACCTGCTTGGCAGTAACGTTAGCTGACCAGAGGAGGGTCTCTCCATGAATCAATGCTGATCCTAGTGCTGGCTTTTCCTGCTTCCTGCAGACCGCGGAGGGAACGGGGGGGGAGACACCGACACCCGGTCGGGACGATAACGTAACTCTCTGCGGAGCTCCGTCACTTCACAAGACACGGGAAACCTCTGTTGGTCTGGAGGAGCGGCAGCATTTATTTCTGCAAAAACGTCCACTGCACATTCACTAGATATTCTCAGAGCTAAACTAACTCTCTGCAGTGTGCCCGCGTGCAAGTGGAGTGGGAGCGAGCCGAACGGGTGAGAACGAGTGCTTCTGCAAGCAGGCAGCAGGCTGCAGGAGCAGCGCGTACCCACACGCGAGCGCGCATGGGATTGCGACCCGTTAGGATTTATGCACGTGATAAGTTACAAATAGTCCCTTTAAATAAACCAATGAATTAAATAAAATATTTGTCTTGTTTCCTCAGCCTCTCTGTCAAGATCAATGTATTGTAAGATCAATTTATTCTCCTTGTTTTATGTCCACATTTTGAATGGAATTGCATTATGATAATGTGTTTCTAATAATTAGTATCACATCTAGTCTAGATTATTCTGCTTTTGGACTCTTCGGTCCTCTCTGGAAAATGTTCAACTAATCCATAAGACAGTGTCATTTTCTATTTAGGTACCCCTGTCATGTTGGTATGATTTTTCTAAACCTCACCATGTGAGGAAACTACATATATTTCATATTATGAAACACTGATATCTTGTACTTAGCTGGAAGGCCCTTTGAACAATATGAGTTCTTCAACCACAAGAGGGCGTACATAGATCACATTTACTGTCGGCCAACTTCAAACTTCTGTTTGTCTCTGTTAAGACATTAGTGGCATATAGTTAATATTTTTGTATACATTATTAACATTATAACGTCCATAAAAATGATTACAAAAGAAATTGAAATCCCAAAGGTTTAAAGTCTGCAGACACAAAAACACACCCACACTCAACACACCTGTCCCTTGCTTCATTAAAATGATCCGGTCTTATGGTTCTAATTAAACAGTAAGTAAGTGAGAAACAACATATCGTGTGTGTGTGCGTGTGTGTGTGTGTGTTGTGTGTTGTGTGTTGTGTGTTGTATGTGTGTGTGTGTGTGTGTGTGTGTGTGTGTGTGTGTGTGTGTGTGTGTGTGTGAGTGTGAGACAGAGAATGAATATGAAGATGATGAATACGTTGGGGAGGAGTCAGGGGACTCCAGAGCACCCAGGGGTCAAGAGGCTTTTTGTGATAGCGAAGATGGACTTTATTACTCCAATAAAAACGCGGAGTGCTCTCCGTAATGGAGAGATAAATGATTGGGAGTCAGAGGAGGACCTTTGCCTTAACCGCTGTCACAGCTGTAATTAACGCTAACAAGAGAACAGGGCATTGTTGCCAAATGTTCCACCGCTGTCGAGTGCATTAGTGTTAAAACCTTTTTGTTCTGGACCGCTACATTTTTTAAATAATAACTCATTATTTTTTTAATTTAGTGGGCTTCATTTTGTTAATTCACTGGGTAGAACAAAATGTTAACTAATCAACCAAAATGCTTTAAAGGTCTCATTGAATATACCCTTTTTATTTCATTTTTATTTTACTTTAGGGTTCATTGTGAAGACTTTTGTAGGACTCGCACTCAGAACCTTTAGATGGGATTTTTTCCTCACAATAATTTCTATCTTTTATTGTTTGATTCCATTGAACAACACTAATATACTGGTCAAATATCAGCTGAAGTGGAGTCTATCTGTGTGAAGTGCTCTGTAATTCAACACCCTCTCACTATAGAGCTACACTCTAAACAATTTCTCTCTTTTATGCTATTCACATACACGCAACAAAGCAGCACCTCTCAATGCCTTGTCCAAAACAAGTTTAAAGGCCTTGCACATACACTTACAAGTCTAACCAGCAGCTTCTGGTTACCATCTGAAAGTTAAACCAATAAGGACCCAAAGCAAAACAGCCAGACACTTCACCTCTGCATATGTGTACATTATAATTGATGTATTACAGGCTGTAACTTCATACTGCTAACCGCCTGCCCAGAGCTAAAAGTGACCTTTTAGCCTTCCTTCATAACAAAGAAGGTACAATGGAAACTTTGACTCTGTTTTCATGGAAGTTGACTCTTTTCAAACTCAGTTAGAGGAATTACATCTGCGTGTTGGTGGTGATTCAGTTCAATGTAGTGAATGGGACCGGATGATCAAAGATCAGTCAAGCAAGTCTTTGTTGATTCTACGTGGTTAGTCTTTGTTTAAAGCATCTCTAGCTCCAATTACAAATGATAAATCAGTTTCATGCGTGCTGTGTATCCTGATAAATCGTCAGTTTGCCGTTTGAAACTCATAATTCTAATCCTTTTTGCAAGTTGATGGGCAAAATCTTACACCCATTTTGTGAAACCATACTGTATATCTGCAATAATGAAGGCACAATAAAATAATAATGCATCACGTAAAATTAGCATACATTATTTAGTGTAACGTCTCTCAGAGATATGGTATACAGTAAGGAAAGGTAACACTTTGTACAATTAAGAGAGTTTCTAAATACATGTTTAGTATGATGAAAGCCTCCTCAAGGTTGTACAGGGTGAGATTATGTGGAATAAACTATTGTGAGTTAGTAGCTAAAACAGACAAGAATAAGCACAGAAAACAAAACTGCAACACGCTAAAAAAGTATATTTCTTTTATGTGCTTCCTCAAAGACAATGTTTTTTTAACCACTGCAATACAGAGGAGGGACAAGAGGATGACACTGAACAATATAAAGGTTAACAAACAAATGTTTTCATTACAGTAGATAAAATTTGAGATATATACTGTATATATATTTTTAGTATTTAAACAGTTTTAGATTATTTCAAATGTTTGGGTGCATAAATAGAAAAGGTCAAAATTACACATAAATTTACAGAAATGTGTCAGAACAATCAATGATTTTATTAATCTGATTTGAGCAGTTTGATAGGGGCTCTGAGAGAAAATGTCTGATTATGAATTGCACTCATTTTCACTCTGTACCTTCATGTATAACCAAACAGGTCTAACTGCCTAGGTCCAAGGCAGTTTTAGAAAGCCAAACCTTTGTTATAAAGTTTTCTCTGTAACACTGCCAATTATTATGTTTTGACATTGTGAGATGAGATTTATTCCAAGTACAAACTCTGAGCAGGGGAAGAGCTGATGGCACACTTTGTTAATTTCCATTTCACTTTAATCTCTATTATTGAGGAGTCAAAAGAGCCTATATGGGCAAAGCACTTAACCTCTTATAACATTGCTGAAGTTTTTTGGCCAGACAACTTCTAGTCTAAAAGTGGGGAAGTTGGAAAGGAGAAGGAGTGGGAAGGAAGCCAGAATGGCTGAACCATTGACCTGTTTTGAGACGATAATAAAATGTAATAATGGCTAATAAGGTGTAATAATTTGGGCCAATAAAGATAGGTGGCAGATTGGAGATGATATCAGCTGCGTCAGAAGACCTTACATCAGTCATAGAGAGTGAGAGGGACAAAGGAAAAAAGTGTAATGAGAGAAAGAGAACTGGGTACATTATGAAGAAAGGACAGAGAGGAAGAGTTATAGTAATGTGCGGTGGTCCAGAGTGACCTGTCGTTAGGACTCTCTCCCCCTGACAACTTCTCTCTGTCTCCGGGCCTGATGCCAATATGCTAATCCCCCTCAGATGGCCTTTTCATTGGCTCATGCTGACTCCCGTTGACACGTGCCAGATGAACCCTTGTCCCGCTAGTAAAGACCACGGCAGTGAATATGGCATGGCGACCATTACCAAGATAAGAGCAGATGGAGCCGTATGCCGGCTGCCTGCGTGCACTGAATCACATATACTGTTAAAATAAGTTATCACATGTACTACAACCATTACACCATTACAGTAAGTGGACAAACAACAGATGTGCTTTAAAGCACATCTGGTGTTTGTACCTATGGTGAAAAGTATATAAATAGGTAAATATGATGAATGTATGATACAGTGAATATCATGAGGAGCGGGTTTGCCGCTGGACCGGCAGGATAAACCTGTTTGGGCTAAAGTGAAAAAGCAGCCATTGTCCCTCCCTCATTACCACCACCGAGGTGCCCTTGAGCAAAGCGCTTAACCCCCAACTGGTCCAGTGGAGCTGCTCAGTGGCCAGCAGATCAGAACTGGGCAGCGTCTAAGTGTGAATGTGTGTAACTGTGTGAGTGTGATCAGAGGGCTCCTGGAAAAACTCTCAGCAAAACTTGGATACATTAACCCTGGATAAATTAAGGTTAAAGAAAAATATTTTCAAAAGATTGGTAGCTAATGGATGCCATATGCACATGAAATATGTTTTAGAAATCCCCAAAACTATTATTAATGGATTAATGGACTAAATAAGGAAAACGTATAAGACATGTTTTAGAGGAACTTAAATTGCAAAATTACACAATTTGAATTTAGGTTTATTCATCAGCCTGATTAATGACAGTATACTGGAATTACATATTGTGATAAGAGAGTAGATATATACATTACTATAATACACTAACTTGTTTTCTATATTCATATGGCCAACAGATTTACAAAAATAGAAATATGTGTATTTATACAACAAACAATAACACTGATAAAATCTGAAACCATATTATATTTTCCTTAAGAAACAAACAGGCTTAAATCCGGTCTTCATTTTAGTTCTTGCATCCCAAAATAGGAGTTCTTCAGTTCATATTTCATTTGGATATATCTTTATTAAGAATATAGTGTGTATATTCCAATGTGCAGTATGGGTAATGTGCAATATATGTTGTTTGTGGTTTACATTTTTATGTGTTTCTCTGTTTACATGATTGTTTTTAATGTTTCTATTTATTGATGCTGCTGCGGAGGCAACTGATGGTGTGCAGCACTGAGTCCAATACAAATTTCCCCAAGTAATAAAGTTTATTGTATCGAATCGTATCGTATCGTATCGTATCGTATCGTATCGTATCGTATCGTATCGTATCGAATCGTATCATATCTTTTACTTAAAACACTACAATGTATATGTATAATGGAATTTGGGTTCCTACATTAAAAAAGAAAAGTAAAAGAAAAGAACACACGTGTGTTCGGAGCTTGTGTCATTACAATTTACTGAAATCCATAAAAATGAGAATCGCCGGACTGAGAGGAATTTCAACACTGTGTCATGTTGTATTTATTGTCACTGTCTCTTTCAATTCAATTCAATTCAAATTATATAATTCAGTAAATTGTTTCTCTTAGGTCTCTGTCTGTCTGTCTGTCTGTCTGTCTGTCTGTCTGTCTGTCTGTCTGTCAGTCTGTCTGTCTGTCTGTCTGTCTGTCTCAAGGTCCTCGTGTACAGACTACATTAGGAGGTCAGCAGTCATCCTGTAATCTGTGACAAAAAGAAACCTCTTAAGAATATTACAGTTTCATTACTTCTGTCAGAGGGTATAAAGACCTAATGACCTTGTACATCTCTCTCACACACTGTCCTTTTATCCTTCCTTTCTTTCTCTTCTTACCTCATTTCTATATCTTTGTCTTTGTCACACTCTTTACTTTCTCTCTCTGCTTATTTCCATCCCCCATTTATTTTGGTTTCTCATGGTTAGAAAAAGCGAGGAAGCCTGAGCAAATTTCCAGTAGTGAGAGTTTTTCTAATGTGCTCCCTTCACTATATTCTGATTCTGCAAATAATGAAACAACTTGATGCATTTTAACTTTTAATAATGAGGGTTTTATGAAGGTCATTTGATAGACAGATTTCTGTTCTCTGGTACAATTTGTTTAACAAATTTAATAGTTGCTGTAATGTAGTTTTATGCCTCCGTTTATTGTTGAAATGGATCCACTGAACAAGGAATCCTCATACGGCAATTATAGATTTAAAGAAATTAGAACAAATTTCTGTGATCTGATGTGTCCGATACATTGAATAAAAGACTGAAACAAAGAATAATATTTAAGGTTGTTCATGTTCGTGTGTGTGAATGTGTATGTGCAGCCAGTGTGCTTGAGTTATGCGAACGGCAGATCAGATCAATGAATTAAGCTGCTCATTATGATGGCCTGCTCTTGCTGGTCATTAAGAAAAACGCATGTAGAATTTGCCACCTTGGCCCCTATGAAGTGTGGGTAATTACCACTAATGTATCATCGCCTATTCAAGACCGTAACGTTTCGTTTCTGAGGGCTGACAGTGAAACACCTCTGACCTAAATGTTTTATTCATTCATACGACTCCTATTATTCATTTTAAGCTCATATTTCACATGATTAACAGTTTTTCCATATTAATGTCCCGTACACTTTTATCAGCGCTAACTGCTTTTCATATGGTGTAATATTATATTTGTGTTGTTCAAATGAAATATCATCATATCACTGTGAGCCCTCCTAAACCTATAGGGTTGACAGTAGGGGTCAGCTTAAAACCAAAACCAATTTACAAACATAAACTCATTTTACAGGCTGGTGCACAGACTACTAAGTTAATTAATCTTTGTCCTCGTCATCAATGTCTTCACTATTATTTATTAGTTTTTGTATATTGCATGCTTGGAAAGTATTACATAAGTAACCAACATAAGTACTTTTGAAACAAATTTTAAATTGCCTTCGCTTCTGACTGAGTCTTTGGGTGCATTGTGTTACATTATTCTCATATAAGCTGCTGTGTTGATGTTTAGAGTATAAAAAAAGTCTTGAATCTTCAGATGTTACATGTTTTTATATATTTCGAGCAGTGGTTCTCAACCTGGGGGTCGGGACCCCCAAGGGAGTCACAATGTCATTTCAGGGGGTTGCCAGATGGCTGTGGAGGAAAAAATAAAATAACATATTTTAGACTGGGAAATGGCTTTAACATTACATCGCCTTTACCAGTGATATAATTCGCCTCAGAATAGATTTTATTGAGTGTGTTTGTGAGAGCCAAAGTGTGCATATATGAGTTTCTGACGGGGGATTTCTGGCGGGAGAAAAAGTCACGAAACGTGTCAAAAATCCACAGTGCCTGGAGCACACTGGACATCGCCGAGGTGCTAGCTGTTAAAACTAAACAAAACTGGGGGTCGCGACTCAAAAAGGTTGAGGACCACTGATTAGAGAAAAGTCACCAACAAATCATCTGATAGAAAACTGGATTCTATTTTTCTATATTTTCTAATTAGTCCACGTTAATTTAAGTTAAACCTCGTCATTATTTTAAGAAGAAATCAGTTGAGTATGCAGACAACAGACAGTGTAATTGCTTCTACAGCAATCCAACACAGATGACTAGCAGTCTTCTGTGGTTTTAATTTTGGAGTGAGACACTGAAACATCCCTCTGTACTTGTCATTTTTTCCTTTATTTACTGTAATTATTGAAGACTTATTACATCAGTTTGATGACATTCAGCTTCTGATTCAAATTCATATCTGCAAAAAACTGAAGTCTGGCGCGTCCAAGTTACTGATCACTTTTATATCAAAGCGAAGAGAAGCCTTAGTGAGCTGGCTTTTTTCTTCTGAGTAAAGAAAGAAATGTGATTTATTATTTGTAATCAATCAATAATCAATCAATAACATCTGATGTAGAGCTGCAATGATTAATTTATTAGTAATCAACTTTTAAATTTATCACCAACTATTTTGATAACTGATTAATCGTTTGAGTCATTTTTTTAAGAAACAAAAAATCTAAATTCTCTGATTCCAGCTTCTTAAATTTGAATATTTTCTGGTTTCTTTACTCCTCTATGACAGTAAACTGAATATCTTTGAGTTGTGGACAAAACAAGACATTTGAGGACGTCGTCTTGGGCTTTGGGAAAAACTGATTTTTTTGTGACCATTATTCATTTTCTGAATTTTTATAGACCAAACAACTAATCGATTAATCAAGAAACTAATGTATAGATTAATAGACAATGATCCCAATCGCTAGTTGCAGCTTTAATCTGAGGATTACCTTTGAGTTGGATATTTTCAGTTAAACAAACACAAAATGTTGTGTAGAATGTGCATCTCTGGGTGATGGTACAAATAACTTCCCAGTGCATCGGTTACTCCTAAGAATGACATTCAATCCAACTATTTTGTAGAAACACATTGCTGCCTAGATTACGTTTCTTATCAACATATCGAGCAAAATGTTTCCACTGACACACCACAGAAACACACAACCAGGTATAACACTGTCAGTAATGGAGCCTGCATACCAACATGCCTACAAAAATAAGAGCATCTAAGACTTATATCCCTATTTTCCAACTTGCGGAGACTGAAAATCATTCAACATATGCTGTTAAATGCTTTGACACAGCCAGCACAGTGTCTCCCCTTATAAAAAAAATAAACTGCACATATACCTCCTATTAGCCTGTGCATAAACACATGTGCACATTAGGAGACCTCATGTGATATTATGATTCCAGAGGCATCTAACTACGACGTTGTGAGGACAGAGGATCATGGAGGGTAATAATGGCTGCATTATTACTCCTCTTATTGTGTCTTAATTAGTGGCATTTAATTATACACTAATGCAGTGAGGGCTATTAAAGACATTGAGGCCTGCTGATCAGGGAATTAAAGCAACACACGCACACACACACACCTACAGGCAGAGGCACACACTTTTCACATAGACACTGAAATTTCAGTTCCCTTTAACTAGGGATCACAGACTCCCTGCGGTGAAAGTGTGGGCAAAAATGTGTGTATGTAGATAAGAGAAAGTGATAGATGAGAAGAGGTAACCTTTGGAGATCTAGGTGCAGTAGAGGAAAAAATAGAGAGAAAATGAGGAAGATATTGAAAACAGGTTAAAATAAAAAGATGATGAGGGAGAAGAAGATTTGGGTAATCACTATTATATGTTTTCTGCTCGTTAGCAATGATGCCGAAATAGGTTTTAATTCTTCCCTCCCACACCTCTCCTCCGCTGGTGCATCTCAATTATTTGTTCAGAGGCTGGTGTGACAATAGTGTCGGCTTTTGGAGCCTTTGGGATGCTAAACAGAGGACAGGAGGTTGAATATAAGTCATTTTCAGTGGGCTGAACCTGGCGCTTTGTGCTGCTGGAGAGGAGAAGCTTCAAAGCTGCGTTTAAACAGAGCAAACAAAAGAGCAAAACTTGATCCGATCGCCCCTGCCTGCTTTTGAAGTTGTGAAGCTGCAGAGTGTCGGCTGCTCATATCCATCTTATGGAGATCATACAAGCCTCATGCATCAGTGCATAATGCCCCCATTCCAGATGTGATGACTGTCCTGAATGTGTACACGTAATGATGAATTATGGAAGATGATAGCTTGACTTCAATCTAAACATTTCTCTGAGTAAAGTTCAGGCAAGATTGTTTTTATACAGTTATTTTAGAATTATTTTTTTTTCCAGATGTATCTCATGAATTTGGGGGACTCACTCACGTTATGTTGAAATGATGAACATTTACACCATCCTCCTGCTAAATTGTTTGATATTCAACATACACTTCCTCTGTGATCAATCACAGTTGGGTGTTCTTGCTTTGCCGGGTCATCCAGAGTCATAAAAGCTCAAGTAACTTTCATGATATTATGTTTTGACTCAGTAAAAAATGGCCAAATTACTGCATGATCACAGGTTTCACTCTTACCATTATTACTGTATGTTCCCTATACCGTTACAGCCAAAATATAGTTTAAATAAAAAAGAATCGGGGTTTTAATTAAAAGGGGATCTGTTGCATCTGAAACACTGCTGGTATAAAATAAGGGAAATAAACGTATGCATTTCAGAGAGCAACTGGTGGCAAGGATATGAAAGTAACCTGTGCTATTATATATTTGTTGTAAACGGTGATATGAGCTCTACTTATTACAATATTTAATAATTATGTGTAGAGAAGCAATTATTACACATGCTAAAATAAGCAAAATTGAATCATAAATGCATGCACTTGAAATGGTGTGATTTTTTTGCATCACATAAACTAAATCTCACCGTAATTTAATATAAAATAATGCCGGAGTTTAATGTAATTTATCTCCTTTTTTTATTCAATTCTGGTGTACAAACAGTGATAATTAAATAACTACAACACCAAAGCATATTAGGTTTTAAGTTCTTTATGAATATTCTCAGATAAATAGTGTTATAATACAAGCATAACATTTTCAATTCACTGCTAAATAACACACAAAAAAAGTGCAACAGGCCTAATTTAAAAACATGAAGGCCTATTTGTCTTTAGTGGATAGGCCTGCCATAGATTGAAATAGAATAAATAGAATAAGAGCAAAAAAATATAAACAGAGTTGTTGGTTTGCATTTGGAAATAATTTTAGACAGTTCGTCTCCTAAATGAAAGCTTTCTTTGGGTTCAGCATGTCTACTTGTCTGATTGTATTTATCAGTGCCACATTACAGTATGTGGTAAATGCCCTCACAAATTGTGCAAATAAATTATGATTTCAATCAACATGGGTCTAATGAAAAATTCATTACACAGCACAATGTTAATCTTAGTTTTTACAACTCTCCTCTGCTGCACATTAACTTAAACTATGATGCTGCTGATAGGCCTTTTCTGTCTTCATCTTTTTATGACTTTATTCAATAACAATGTCCTTCTTTGCATTAGCCCACTTTTTCAAAAATGACCCGCAATTTACCCGGTTAGGACAGCAGGAGGGCCGGGTGGAGAGGGTTGCCTTTCCCCTCCAGCAGATCGCTCTTCTCCATGACTGACACCGGGGAGCAGAGCTGGGCCGGGCCGGACTGCAGCCCCGTCAGACTGGGCACGGGACCCATGGACGGGGTGGGTTTTATTGGCACGGGAACGGCGGGCAGGGTTTGCCCGTTGGCACTGTGGTACAGGCCCTTTGCCGACACGCCGAAGGGCGCGTAATCGGATGATGCGGGTACGTGCACGCCGCCCATGGACTCCGACAGCATCCCGACGTGCGGCCACATGGAGTTGACCACGCTGCTGAGCTGCGGGGGCACCGGGTAACCCAGGTGGTGCATGACCGAGGTGAGGGGGAGTCCGCTGGCCATCACGCCCTTGTAGTCCCGTCCTATAATGTTCTCGATGGCGAACGGGTGTTTGAACCCGCCGGACTGTGCGCAAGTGATGCCCCCGTAACCCTGGAAGGGAGGGAGCCGACCCACGGCGCTGGCCGGGCCGGCCGAGTGGTCGTGGTGGCCGGGCGCTGCGCCCATCTTGCCGCCCGGGTGGTGGTGGTGGTGATGGTGAAAGTAGTGCATCATCGGGGAGCTCTTGCAGGCCACATGCTCGGCGTGCAGCACCTTGAAGCGCTTCCGTCTCCTCAGGAAGCTGCCGTTCTCGAACATGTCCCCGCAGTCCGGGTGCAGAGCCCAGAAGCTGCCTTTCCCGGGCTGATCGGGCCGCCGGGGGATCTTGATGAAGCAGTCGTTGAAGGAGAGGTTGTGTCGCAGGGAATTCTGCCATCGCTGGGTATTCTCTCGGTAATACGGGAACCGGTCCATGATGAACTTATAAATGTCACTCAGAGGCAGCATCTTTTCGGATGAGTTCTGGATAGCCATCGCTGTCAGCGATATGTAGGAATAAGGCGGCTTCTGGTCGCTGTAGGAGTTCTTCCCAGGACGAGGCATGACTGTTTTTTCTAGAAGTTTGAATTGTTAAATAAAACACTTTAAAGTTATAATTTAACTGCTATATTTTAAGGAGCTAATTTGACAGTTTTCATATCAGTCTCCATCTGACGGATCTGTTCCAAAGTTTTGAGCCATCAGATTAGAAGCTGGTAAATTGTCGTACAGTAATACAGAGTATAGCCTGAAGGCCCGCTGCTGTCAGGTAAGATCCGTGAGAGGCTCCCGCATCCCAACAAAGTTTCTTTTCTCTGTCAAATTATGCTCTTGGCGTTGTGCGTAAAAGTCAGACTCTGTGCGTAAAAGTTGAAAGAGGTCCTCTCCTGTTTCCGCGGCGGTTGAAGGATGCGAGGGGCCAGTTTGCTCCGCTGTCTGTGTGTGGCGCGTGTTGCTCCTCTCCTCTTGTGCGATGTGCTCCCACGCGCCGAGCGCCGTTTTTGTAAGACCCCCGCAGGTCGCTGGCTCTATTATCTGTTATCTAGACACTTAGGGGACACGTCAGGGGAGAGAGGGCTGTGTGTGCATATGTGTGTGTGTGTATGTGTGCGTGAGAGAGAGAGAGAGAGAGAGAGTAAGAGAGGGAGAGGGAGAGGGAGAGAGAGAGAGAGAGAGAGAGAGAGAGAGATGGGGGTAAAGAAATGAATAAAAATGAGGGGTGGGTGGCGCGTTTAAGACAGGCATTGCTTCTTATCTTCTGTTTGCCAATCAAAGAAAGAGTCCTGAGTAAAGTAGGCCTAACAGGAGTGACTGATTTTAACCACTGAACTGTGTTTAAAGGGACCACTCTTCTCAATGTCTTTCAGCAAGTCACTAGCTGACCCTGACCTTTGACCTCTCTGGTTAAAAAAAGCAGTCAAATCAGTTTGAATGGGATACTGTAATGTTATGGTGTTGGAGGGCTCCATTGCCTTCATATAGGCTAAAGATTGCTGTGTCAAACTTTTCAGAAAGCACAAATTGCCTATTTATGAAATCAAGATGTCTTGTGGTGAGATAACACGATTGACATAACCATGACAGAGAATGTGGGATTTGAATCGCCAACTTAGCGTATTTCACTCGAGGAAATAAATAGTAAAGAACGGAATATATAAATACAACCTCTTTGTTAAATTTGCTCGATTGCACTTTCAGACTTTGCAAACAATAAATCATGTCTTCCTTTGCGCACAATCATCAGTGCGCTACTCCTCTGCTCTCAATAGGCCTACACAAGCGTACACGCACACAAACACACACAGACAGACAGAGAGAGGGGTGGGGGGGCTGTTGTTGATTAATTGCTGAAAGGGGAGTCCGGCGGCTGTCTGTCTGTTCAAACACTCTCTGGTGAATCCTACAAGGATGTAAACAAACTTCATCCCCTGCTCTGAATTCTGTTCAGCGGAGAACAACAGAAGCTGCTCCCCTTCCCGTGTATCTTTTAGCCAGGTGTCATGACTGGGTCCTTGACGGCTCCTGTCTTCCCCGGTGCCCCGGTGGGGCCCCGAATACATTACAATAATTAAGCCTTTCGTGATTTAGCCTCCTAGGAGAGAAGTCCAACAATGTAATTAAGGGCAAGCTCGCTGTATTCGGTATGAATATTCAAAACTGTGTCAATTAATTAGCCGGTGTATCTCTCCCATTATGTCTCGGTCCTTCAAGCCCACTCAAAAGGTCAACTGTGTCGACGGAGAGCATATTTTAAAAGACATCATGTAATTGCAAGGAAAATCACTTTTTAGTGCCACTCCGCCTGACAAAGAGTGAACATTTATATATTCATCGCTAAATAAAGAAAGTCGTTGTTGTGCTTGTTTTTTTGTTTTCTTTGCATATAATTGTTTTCCTGGCGCCTGAAAAATGAGTTTTGAAACTCTGAGGCCCTCAGAGGCCAACGCGGGTAAAAGCATCCTCTTTAAACGCCCGGGAAAGATCAATATTAAATCTGTTTTCACAAAGGGGGCCGTTAAATAGACACCGTGGCTGATCTGCATAACAAAATTAATTAGGTAGTCTACGGCAGTCTTCGCCTGCGCCCAACTCCTGGACAAATAACTAGTTGTAAAGCACACCTTCTGGGCATACGGAACATATGCTGGAATTATCCTTAATTGACTAATTACATAAATTACTCATTAAGTTTACAGCACATCAATTATAAAAGATGTATCAATTAATTTTGCATAAATTACAAGCGGCACGCTGCACGAAGAGGGCGGCGGAGGGAATGAGGGTCGCCAGGAGGGGGTCTACTCTAAGGTGGAGCGTTTATATGTGTGTGTGCGTGTGTGTGCATGTGTGTGCGAGTGTGTGCGTGCATGTGAGTGACGGTCGTCTGCTTGTTTCCTGTCTCTAATAATTATTTGTTCAGCTTAAGGGCAGAGATATTCTTTCTCTGTCTCCCATTCGCAAAGGGAAAGTGTGGGGGTAATGGCAATTATACTAATAATAATAATCTTAAAGACCTCTCTCCAAGTCATAAGGGGCTCATCGTCGCGGAGAGAGCCATTAAAATCAATTAGCGAGGCCTATTGTTTTCAATGGAAAATTAAACCAGTTTAGGACTGCGGTGCAGACGCTGTAAGCCTTAACTTGTGTAATGGGGAATTATTTAGAGGCAAAATACGACAGATCTTTCCATTTCCCCATAAAAGAGCGAGCAAGTAGGAGCATTAATGGATCAAAGCTGCAGTGTGTCTGCCTGTTGCCTTCAAGAGTCAGCTAAGGTACAACTATACCATCATTATTCCTCACAGTGGCAAACTTATACTGCATATTAAGCTTTCAGTCTCGTTTTCTTCCCAAAATCTCTAACCTCAAACTTCCAGAACAACAATAAGAAAAGTGTCACCAGAACAAAATGAATAATTATTATCCATAAGCTTTGTAACTGTTCCTTTCTTTTGCCCAAATGAATAATTTCACATTGCACGCTAATATCTGCATTATATACAAATCAATATTTGAATTTGCGACATAATATATGTCTGGTCAAAAAATGGGAATGTTACAGGGGTGGACAAGCTTTAATTTTGACTGTGCAACAGAGCTGTTAAAACAACTCCATACTAAATTTTAGATTGTAGTTTGTGGCGCTTTTGTATTGGAGTGCACTGAATGCAAAGTGTTCCTTTAATTTTGTCAAAATACTGAGGATCTGAATACGTTTCATACTGAGGAAAATGGCTCATACACAGCACCTATAGATGTGCATAGAAGGATTTTAAATAATTTCCCACTTTTTTTAATTATGACTTTCCAGGGTTAGCAGTATCATTTCCTAACTGTGAGCTGGACAGGTTCTACATCTGCAGTTGAGAATGCCAAAAATGAAAAAGATAAGCCTGGGAATAAAAATGTGCATTATTAAAAAGCACATGCAAAATTGGGAATTTGGGTATTTTTGATTTTCTTAATTAATTTGAAAGTTTTTGTAGTCATTTGGGCACTCATTAAAACTAGAATTACCGCCTCGCGGTTGTTTGCCTCCACCAGCCAGTCAAGTTGCAGCTCATATTATCTTATTAGACATTTGTGTGAAATTGTCATAATTAGCATATGAAAGTGAGTTAGTTATAGCTAAAACGTGTTTTGTGAGATCACAGTGACCTTGACCTTTGACCTTATTATTTTTTTGGAAGTAACATCAAGTGTACAGGAACATACAAATAAAGCATAAATGTAAATGATTGTCCCTCCATATTTTGGTATCCCCGCCCAAGCCCACTCCCACCCAACCCTCACCCATTGCCGATGCAAAAAGGATAAAAAAAATAATAATTAAATTTAAAAATGTAAAAGAAAATACGATTAAAAAAATGAATTAAAATAAAAAAAATAATAATAAATAAAACACATATTAATGACTGTACTAATGATTATAGGATAGATACCATATTTCCTTCCATCACTCTCACACACACACACACACACACACACACACAAACTATGTCCCCAACAAGCTCGATACTTGACTGGACTGGATCAAACTTACCAGTATAAGCAGGATGAAAGTAACAGGGAACTCTACGTTTGCTCTATTTATTTCCTTTAGTGTTTTCTGTAGGAAAGGACTGTAAGCTGTAGTTCTACTGTAATACGGACCTTGTTCAGTTCACCATAATTTGCACATCCTTCCTCCTTGAGGATGACTACTATGCTATCTATTTGATTTTCTGTGACTTCATTTAGAGGGACATCAAGGGAGGCTCTGAGGTTTCCCCTTCTGGCCCAATAACTTGTGTATCTTTCACATTGCTTGTGTTCTCACTGAATACAGCTTTAACTAATTAGAAATATCTCTAGCCTACTCATAATAACATATTCATAGACTGCCTAAGAGCTCTCACCAACCAACTACCTACTTAACTGAACTTCACTGAGATGACCTTCTCTCATATGCCTCCTCATACTCGTACTGAGGCCCTCTTATCTTTGGCAGCCACAATAATAAACCTGAAGCAGGTTTCCTTGTTTTCCTAAATTGTGTTTAAGCCTATATATAAGTGAGGTTTCATCCACCTCACTCACCTCTGCTTTCACAGACTGTCAGGGTATTCCTATTAAAGGAGCATCCACTTGATTGAACTAGCTCGTAATGCTGTAATAGGTTGCAGTGATTATACGGAGGTCTGATCCCTCCCATCAGCTGTCATCAAGATGAGAATCCACACAGAAGCAGCTCACTTCAGATCTCAAAATGAAAGCCTTAAACCTACCCTAAACCGTAAAATCTTCAGGTATTTTAGTATATTTTTAGGTGTGTTTACTGTTTGGTTTTGTACATTTCTTATTGCCATCCATAACTGGCCAAACAGTAGATGAATATGAAGAGATGTCTCACATCAACAGCACAACAACAGATACTGTTGTTAGGCTGAGAGTGTTCAACATTTTAACTCAAACATCAGCAGCAAAACATGAGTTTTTTTCCCATTAGAGTGGCTTTCTATATGACTCACTATTTTACGTCAACACTGAAGAATCACTCAGGAAAAGAAAGCGATAGAGATGTCTCATTAATTCACATTTATCACAGGCAAAGGACATGTTGTGTTTTGCAAGGGGCATGACTCACTTTATGTCAAACGTCTCAATCTGCGTGGCGGGTGGGAGTTGCCATTAGTTAATTTTATTTCATTTTGTTCTTTACTTTTTCTCTTTTTTTAGGGGGGGGGGGGGGGTATTTATTATTATTAGTAGTAGTAATCATTTTATTATTTTTATTTCATTTATTTATTATTATTTTATTACATTATAATTTTTTAACTAATGTTTTGTTTTGAATTATGTAATCTGTTAGTTGTTGTTGTTGTTAATAATTTCCAGTGAATATCTTTAAAACCAATATCAAACCCTCATTGATGATTATGTAAAGGATAATGTACAGCGAGCCGGTCATTGTTGTGAAATAAACCCCGACAGGACAGGTCTTGCATCGCCCTGAAGGGGTTTATTTCACAACAATAACCCGCTAGCTGTACATTATCTTGCTCTTTACGCCACTACTTACTTAAGAAATCAATAATTTGACACAAAAACGGTCCGCCAGAGTACGACATCACAGCTGTGTCCATAGCAACGGTCTGTTATACATAGCAACAGTCTGCTATAAAGAAATAACAGACCGTAGAACGCTGTGATTGATCTATCAGAATCGAGTATTCAACAAAGTAGTGTAATAAATATAAGAAATACAGAGTGTATTTGTGAGGTTATAACTCATAATAATCAATGAGGGTTTTATTTTGAAGATTGTGACCGGAAATCAAATTGATTCTGTCTGGCTTGACTTTGGTCTGACAGTAAAAAGACCTTTTGGCTCCCCACATTGATACTGCACTAATGCAGTCTCCATTACTATAAGACTAGAGGATCACTGCCTTCACCACAAATGGGAGATCACGACATCTTTTAGAGATGCTCATATTGCTTACTGCAGTAGAAAGAGTTAGGTGGTTACTGTGGATTCCAATGTGGTTCTGAACTTAAAGCCATTGGCAGTAACAGGGAAAAATGCAAACGCACATACAATTATACATATGCATGTGTTTGAGTATTACTGCATGTATTAATATGTGTTCTAGTGTTAACACAGACATTTTGTCCTTTTATAAGAAATAATCTTCATCTATTCTGATTTTGTGATTAACATCCTACTTCTGTTACTTGTTGCAGTGCCACTATGTAGACTAGGGGTCACTTCAAAACTTGGATTACCAACTTGGCAAAGCAGGCAACTGTCCAGGTGTCCCAGACTCCCAGGTGCCCCAAAAGCTCCAGGTTCACTGCATGTCAATCGGTTTTGGTAATTTGATTAACCGCAAAAGGCAGGTCTTGTGTTATTATCAAAAGGTTGTGAGACTTTCTTGTCAGGCTATTAAATAGGCGTTATCACTCGCTATAAGCACCATAGATCTTCACATGGTAGATCACCGAAAGAAGGTATAACAGAACACAACAGTGACCTCTAGCGACCATATTAATTATGACAGGAGCAGAAGCAGAAGCCAGGCGCTGTAGTATAGACAGTGTCAAAAACTCCATATGGGCTGGAGGTTGGGGGGCGATGGATGGGATACAAAAGACAGGGTATAAACCCAGGAGGCTGGGGTTCGCCTCCCATGTGAAACCAACAGCGTGTGGCATTAAGTTCCGCTTTCACTTTTGAAACATAGTTATTTTAAGATGTAGATGTGAAGATTTTCTCTAAACCTTTAAAAAAAAGTTGTAGATTTGTTGCCTAAACCTAAAGAAGCCTTTTTTGTTTGTGCTCAAAAGTTTCGCTTTCAATTTCACAACGTAGTAGGCCCCTACTGACCCACATCTATGGTGCTTATAGCGACTGATAACGCCTATTTAATGGCCTGATAACAGTCGAATCGGGTGGTCTTGTAGAGGAGACCTGTGTCAAAATCTAAATTTAAGCCTTTTATTATTTTTTGTTAATATTGTGCTTGCATGGTGCAGTCCTTAAATGGAGTTGTGTTCAATGTAATTACCACAAACTAAATGACTCTTGGAAACCTTGAGGCTGCAGGTAGCATTACTCCAGGATATGAGTACTGGTTGGTACATGCACAGAGGGCGGTTAGTGGGGGTCAGTAGGGGCCCAACAAATGTTTGCAGGTTAATTTTGCCATGCACATGATAAACAACAGTTATGCTAGCAGCAAGGTAGTATAGATAGCATAGATAGATAGATAGAGAGAGAGAGAGAGAGAGAGAGAGAGAGAGAGAGAGAGAGAGAAAGAGACTAATATATAAAAAGATAAATCCAGTGGCACCCTGACCCAGTGATAAGTGTCTTGTCCATTTTAAATATTAAAGTTTCAGGGCTGGCTGAGTTTCTTTCTATTGCGTGTGTGTGTGTGTGTGTGTGTGTGTGTGTGTGTGTGTGTGCGTGTGTGTGTGTGCAGAGCCGGCCCAGCCAATAAGCGATCATTGCGGTGGCTTAGGGCCCCGTGGCCAGCAGAGGGCCCCTTAAAAACAAGAGATGTTGTTTCTGTGCCATATGTACTGAGAACGCACAGTCAGAGGGTCCCCCCAAAAATTTTGATTAGGGCCCACAAAGGTCTAGGGCCGGCTCTGTGTGTGTGTGTGAGAGAGAGAGAGAGAGAGAGAGAGAGAGAGAGAGAGAGAGAGAGAGAGAGAGAGAGAGAGCCTCTGTCTTTGTGTGTTCTCTATTTTCTCAGGTTGTTACTCACAGGTCATCTTTCAGATTAATTAAAGTGCTTTCTGTCACACACACACACACACACACACACTGACAATCCAGACAGCCATTGCAGTGCACTCTGGTTCTGGCAGTGGTTTTGATCGTATTGCGGCAAAATAGAAAAATGTGTTCGGCACACCGAAAAATGTATTATTTTCTGTTCACCAGGAGTAAATCAACAGTAAAGCCCCTGGCGGTGAACGGGTGCTGTCCGTGGTGCTGGAGCGCTGCTATTTATCATTCACTGGGTTTTTTCATTGGTGGACGCTCGCTGAGGCTATAGGCCTACGTTATGGGATAGACTTGCGTGTGCGTGTGTGTGCGTGTGCGTGTGTGTGTGTGTGTGTGTGTGGACATGTGGGGGGGCTCCCTACTCTACCGCAGGGAGCGCGGTTGAATCACCGAGCGCGCCTCCGTCGGATCTCCTCTTCCTGCCGTCACACCCACTGCTCGGTGTTGTGGGTTCACCCCGGAGAGGAGAGGAGAGGAGGGGAGGACCGACGGCTCACACAGCAGCAGAGTGCTGCAGTGCGAGCGCAGCGGGGGACTCGGAAGCAGAGAGAGAGAGAGAGAGAGAGAGAGAGAGAGAAAACACACACACACATACACACACGCATCAGCAGCATTATTGCCGAAACTTGGTCTATGGAGAGAGATCTGCAGCGACGCCGCAGCGACGCAGGCCGACATGGAAGAGTATCTGCGGAGGGTCCAGAGCAGACTCGGGGTGAGTTGAGAGCCGTGAGCGGCGTTAAACACCAGCTTGTGTGGTGTAATGAATGAGACCATGACGGGAAGGCTGATGCTGCTGCTGTGCTACAGGCTGCGTTCCTGTTGCTGAAAAAGCGCACGGCAAAAAAAAGCCTCTCACGTCCCTCCGGTCCCCCAAGCACCTGTAGATCGACAATATATATGACAGTCCAGGGGAGAGGAAGGCGCGTTTTTGGCCCCATACAATAAGCTCGTTGTGTTTACAGGAACATCCGTGTGTGAATTTGAATGAGGAGCTAATGAGGGGGAGGCGTGACATCAACAAGTTTAGCCAGAGGCTGTCCTTCCCTGCTATCTGGGTGCTCTGCAGATACTGACTCATGATTTGCATTTGATCCAGGACTGAATATCTGTTTATACATTAAAAAAAAAAAAAAAAGCCTCATGCAAATACTAAACAACCTAATTTATATAGACTAAATGACTGTGGAGCCTTTGGGGCATACATATTTGCATATTGTCATAGATTATAGATATGTGGTTGAATTCTTTTTACATTTCTGTATATATATACAGTGTACATTTAGACTAGGAGTGCCCTGCAACACTTGCACAGAGGTTCACATCAGGGAGCCTGTCATGGATGATGCCTTGAGGCCATATAGGGCCAACTGCTCTTTCTATATGTGCTTGGCTATAAGGCATGATCATATTATCAGTTGCAGTGTATTGTCATGATGGTGTCTTTCAAAGGTTTTGAGCTGTGAACACATATATTCTCACCCCCTCCAAAGAGTATTTGTGATGATTCAATGCCCAGTTGATTTTGGCACCATTGCACTTTGGGTATTTATATGTTGGCTGAGTTAAATACCTTGTGTTTTTCATTTAATGTCTCTGATGAGTATAGAACATGCCGAGGCACCTGTCAATGCCAGGAAATGAACCGAAATAACTCTGTGGGCCACTGACGAGCACTAGTTTGTTCAGTGACTTATTAATAGTCATGATTTGGCTGTTTTGGTTACTGAGTCAACTTGGTGCTGTTTTTCTTGCATTACAGAGGAAGAGTTTTTGTACATTCACACACATGCACACATGGTTTACTGATATCTTTGTTCAATTGGATATAAATTTCTTAGAACGTAATCCTCAGTCACATTCAATTTATCCCATTTAGCAAATCCCACTCTCTGCAGGCAATATTGCCCCATTTTTCAAAGCTTACAGGGAAAAAAATCCAGACCTAAACATAATCCATGTGGTTGACAAAACAATCTCACTTTAAGGTCCATGTAGCAGCTGTTCTGGAGCTTTTGATCATATTAGAATATCTCCATCAGCAGATGGAGTTTTACCAGTTGTCATAGAATTGTAGATGTTCAAATTTACTTTCTTCGTCTTTACCACTTTAAAAAGAGCTCTGTACGAAATTTAGAGCAAATCTATAATAGAGGGGTTGCCTCCACACGGCTCTCAACATGGCGACGGCTTAGCCGGTGCCTAGCAGCTAACGGTGCAAACAACGGCGACAGTGCTGACAGAGCTAACAATGTTAACCAGGGGGGGAGGGGGGGGGACCGGGGGTGGTTGGACTCGAGTCACAAATTTGATGACTTTAGACTCGACTTGATAAAATCCAAAAAGACTTGCAACTCAGCTTTGGACTCACATGCACGTGCTGCCGTGCTGCCGTACCGCCTACGTAAACAAAGCACAGAGAAACTCGGATTACAACACATACAGAGGGAGAGTGACTTCACTCTCTGCTCAGGTAGACATTACTTCACTATATCTTTACATAGACAATAGTTGTTTGCTGCTATATTAATGCTCTAAATATCATATAGAGAACCTTTAAAGACTGAGCTTCAACATTCATTTTTGACCTTTTAAACAACAGTTGACAAAACAATCTCATCTTAAAATCCATTTAGTAGCTTTTCGAGGGCTTTCGTTCATATTGTCTGAGCATGTCAAAGCCAAAGTCCAAGCTGTACACTTCCTGGCTATTTAGATGATAACATATATTGTGATGGTGTTCATGTGTCCAAAAGCTGATTTAGTAATAAATGATAGTAAAACCTGCTTTTGAAGTTGGGATATTCTATAATAGAACATAATGAACGTATACAAAATGTTTTTTTAGTCAAAGGGATAGTAGAGAAAATGTGTTGATATTAGGCCTGTCAAAGTTAATGCGATTATAACGTGTTAACGCAAATTAGTTTTAACACCAGTAATTTCTTTATCGCATTAACTCAACTTGTGATATTTAGATTACAGCGGTTGCATCAGTTTTAAAGCTAGAGTGAAGATACTGGCATCATATGAAACTAGAAAACACAGGGAATCTATTGTTACCAACCAGGTCATACTAGCTTGTTGGGAAGGAGGTTAATGCACCAAACTTACACTACCTTTTGGTGAGGAAAAACTGGCATGGCATTTTCAAAGATATGACTCCAAGATATGTGAATGAAAATGGGCTCTATGGGTACCCACGAGTCTCCCCTTTACAGACATGCCCACTTTATGATAATCACATGCAGTTTGGGGAAAGTCATAGTCAAGTCAGCACACTGACACACTGACACACTGACAGCTGTTGTTGTCTGTTTGGCTGCAGTTTGCCATGTTATGATTTGAGCATATTTTTTTATGCTAAATGCAGTACCTGTGAGGGTTTCTGGACAATAATTGTCATTGTTTTGTGTTGTTAATTGATTTCCAATAATAAATATATACATACATTTGCATAAAGCAGCATATTTGCCGACTCCCATGTTGATGAGAGTATTAAATACTTGACAAATCTCCCTTTAAGGTCCATTTTGAACAGATAAGAAATGTGTGATTAATCGCGATTAACTATGAACAATCATGCAATTAAATATTTTAATCGATTGACAGATATGTACACTAATATGCTGTTACTACATTTCATACATGGTTGATATTACCAGGATACAGGCTTGTATTTGCTTAATTCTCTTAATTATATTTTCAGCCATGCTACAGTATCCAGAATATCCAGTTTATTCATGTAAACAGGTGTCTGTCGGCACAATACAAACACGCATATGAACAGCCTGTCTAGAATTAAATTTAAAGAGGATAAGAGCTTTTATCCTGTATGTACTTTACATAAACGTAGGGGAAAGCTGAAGAGAAGAAAAGATCAAAGAAGCAAATCCGCAGATCATAGCACAGCAGGGTAATTGAGTGATAAGGAGGGCAACTGATGAGTGTCATGGAGGTTGCAGATAAAGTGTAACACATGTCATGATTATCAACCATTTCTCTGTCATGCACACAGACAGACACACTTTATCTCTTTCTCTCTCTCTCCAATAGAAACTTTGATGATTCGCTATTTTGCTGACCACTCTCTGTCATTCTCCCTCTCTCACTCTCTACTCTCTGTATGGCCACCGTCCAGAACATCCATACCTCTAATTGGCTTGGCTCTTAGTGCTCACTGAACCTATCTTTCTCTCTCACTCTCTGTTTATCTCCACCCTCCTTCACTCTCCCATCATTTGGCATAGAGCTGAAGCAATGTGCTGAGTGGACTTCCACCATCTGTCCTTCTCAGTCTGCACACTGATACACCCACACACACACACACACACACACACACCCACACACACACACACACACACACACACACACACACACACACACACACACACAGTTTTTTTTAGGACCACTTTGATTCTGGCTTTAGCTTTGTGCTCAGTACCAAAATGTGATCATTCCAAAGTCTTAAAAAGAACAGGTAATTTTCAAACCCTATGCATGTTACTATTCATCCCAATAAATGTTAAGTACAAAAACACATAATAGTTGAGACGTAAAACAAACTGCTAGATAAAAGAGGCCCAAATTGCCTTCACTGCCTTTCTAGGCACTCCTGCGGTGAAAAGGACGGTTGGCTATGGAACGTGTAATAATTTGAAAAGCATTTATTGGCATGACTGAACCAAATGGAAAAGTAAAAAAAGAAAACATGGAGAGTGTGGACTGACGAGTTACAGCAATGGAGTCCCCTATATTTTATTAAAACATTCACTATTTTCTTTGTGCGAACAACATGGTGATTCGTTCGCTGACCATATTCCACAAAAAAAAATCACTGTTTTCTTTTTTTATCTAATACATAGAGTGTAAATTATACTGCAAGGCATACATTAGATGTAATGAAAATTCACAAAAAGTTCAAATGTGTGTATAGTAGGGCTGCACGATTATGGCCCAAATGATAATCACAATTATTTTGTGGGAATATTTTTATTGGACTTTTAAATATAAACAGAGCACTGCTTTCTCTTCCATGTTGTGCTATATTCCTGCTAATTAATTAAATCTATGCATCAAAATAAGACTGGTTCTTATTCACAGTGTGTCTCCTAGAAGCAAAATAAAATTGTACCAAAACCCTTTGCCCAAAATGAAATCAACAGAGCACTGCTTTCACTTTCACGTTGCACTACATTCATGCTAATTAATTAAATCTTTGCATCAAAAATAGACTTAAAACAAGGGTCTTCTTCATCTGAATTCAGTGCATTTTCGTTGTAAACAAGTAATATACTGTATATTTTTCTTCTACTCTGGACTGTTGCCGCAACATTCAGGAAAGTTTTTCACAGGCTGCAGCTCTAAGGTGCACATGCAGCAGGCATGACAGCTCCCCAAATGCTACGCCAAAACATCTCTATCGCCCCCTGTTGGTTGGCTGTTAGTTTAGGAGGCGCTTGATTTGATATAGAGTTTACTATGAGCAGAGTATGCATTTTAAACATACATATCACAGTCTCTCATGTTCATTTAATTGTGGGAAGCAAAAATGTGATCACAATTAATATTCGATTAATTGTGCAGCCCTAGTTTATAAGGTTGCTGCGATATACCGGTATTGAGGCGATAACCGCGATATTTAAAAATGACATATTGATATCACGTTAATAATAGTTGGGAATGAGAACGTGTTGCAGCAATCCGGCGCCTCATTTTATATATACAGTTATGGTTACAGACGCTCTCTCCACCACCCTACAAGTCTGATAGCGTGACAGCCCTTATGTGTTACGTAAATACAGTAGTGGTTTTGTGGCTCAGTGGCTGACACATTCTCAGCCCAGGTTTTGTGTCCAGAGACATGGAGTTCAGATGAAATTGAGACTCCCACAGATATGATTATATGTATATGATATGATCGAGATGTCTGTGTGTTATGGATCGCAGTTTTCAATCTAATGTGCTTGGACAGGCTCCAGTTGCTCTGATGGTTGCAACACCAGATATGTAAACATTTACTGTTTCAGAAAACATTTAGAGGTTGTATTTAACTGCCCAAAAGCTATTATGCAGGGAGCAATTACTGTAAGCGAGTAAATCTCATCTCATACTGATATCTGGCTGAAAAATACAAATTGAGGCAGCAGGGCATCTAAAGGAGATTCATAATATATTATAAACCTGGCCTGCAATGAGGAGAGGAGAGGAGAGGAGAGGAGAGGAGAGGAGAGGAGAGGAGAGGAGAGGAGAGGAGAGGAGAGGAAGAGGAAGAGGAAGAGGAAGAGGAAGAGGGACAGGAGAGGAGAGGAGAGGAGAGGAGAGGAGAGGAGAGGAGAGGAGAGGAGAGGAGAGGAGAGGAGAGGAGAGGAGAGGAGAGGAGAGGAAGAGGGAGGAGAGGAGAGGAGAGGAGAGGAGAAGAAGAGGAAGAGGAAGAGGGAGGAGAGGAGAGGAGAGGAGAGGAGAGGGGAGGAGAGGAGAGGGTTGAATGTGGTGAGACGGGGAGATAGAGCTCAGAGGGAGAGCACTCAGATTGAAGGATATCAGATGGCCGATGCATGCTCGTGCACACACACACACCTCTATGTTCTCCCGCTGCATTAGAACAGACACTGAGTGGCCTTTTCTCCTGCTAATGCATCGCTTCCTTTCTCTCATATCTAGTATTGATTTATTCTCCTTCTCCTTCCCTCCTATGAAGGGACTGGCTGCAGACCTCCTCCCCCTCTCCTTCTCCTTCCCTCTCTCACACACCTTCTCCTCTTTCTACTTCATTGTGATCGCCCCCTCTCTTTCCACTTCTTTGCCTCTCATCTTCACTCCCTCTTATCTAATTTCTTCCTCCTTCTTTCTCTTTCTTCTCCCTATCACATTTTTCCACCTGTCTATCCCTCATTTTTTCCTGTTCCTTTTCCCCCCACCTCCTCTACATGTTTGACTTATCAATCTGCTGCCCATGCTCCCTATATTTTAGCCCCCTTTTTCATAAGCCTCTTCGAATTCTTTGCCCTCCTTCCTCCAATGTCACTACACTCCTTCCCTTCTCATTTTAAGTCTAATCAACCGCCTCTAACCTCTCTCCTCTTCTCCATCTCTGTGCTTTGGTCTCTCATTACTTCTCCCCTCATTTCATTTATCCATCTGGCCCTATGAATCTGGTTAGGCCCTATGAATAGAAACAAGACACCTACTCAGTTCCGTATGCATTTTACCAGTACTTTATCCATCTATCCCCAGCATTAAGCTCCCTTAAATCACCAGACTCCATTATATATTTGACATGTCAACAACTGTGCTAAGCACTAGAGAGAGAAGTAGGGTCATTTTCTCATAGACTTCTATACAACCTGACATCTTTTTGCAACCAGAGGAGTCGTCCCCTGCTGGCTATTAGAAATAATGCAAGTTTAAGGCACTTCAGCATTGGCTTCACTTTTCAGACTCAGAGTTTGCTGCCTGGTTTTGCATTAACTACACATTTACATTACTGCTGACCATTTTCCAAAGCACACCATAAGTTTGTAGACTGATTTTACACTTTCAAGGCAGCCATTGACTTTCATTAATTTTGTCAATAGTCAATCCATCACAGTTAACATTTAGTCATCTCATGGAACTGGCTTTTAACTCACTCACATTGCATTATCATTCTATAATTTCTGGCCAGCTGCAGATTTTCCACAAAGGAAAGTTGTTCAGTCACCAAATTGCTAAACCAATTGTACATGTAATCTGCAACACATATAGGACAAAGACGTTACAGCAGCAGACTGGACTATTCCTGAATAACATCGCTGAATTACTTTAGGAGGGTATATTAAAATGTGTATAGAGTTGTCAGGATACCACGTCAAGTACCCACTTGGACAGTCCTGATGGATATCTATTAATTATTTTGTCAAGGCCACAAAGCCAGTGTATCCTGCATTAGCTAGGGTTGGAAGATGCTCAGAGGATACACAACTCAGCAGAATCGAGCCAGGAAACATGAATAGTCAAGGCTTCCTACCGGTCTTTGTTTTTGTAAACTTGCTTCTTCCCCTCCACTGCTCCACCCTCTCCCATCACAGCATCCTACAAGCCCATTAAGATGAGCTCCTGATAGACTGGATATTCATTGTATCCACATTTTGCTTCTTGATTAATGGTGCAGGCTGCAGGGCAGGCTTGTACGAGTGGTGAGTCAGCTTATCTGTTTTAGATAAAACATTACAGATTGACACAGAACACCCAGTGTAAGTGCAAGATGGGGATGGTTGAGCGAGATTTTGATCCAAATTACAAAAAATAATTGCAACGTTTCCTTTTACTTTCAGTAATGAATGAGGATGAATGCCATTAAAGAGGAAGCCTTTGCTAATTATGATGTTTTGAATTCCTAAAATTATTTTTTCTCACAAAGACATATGTTAAATGTCCAGAGACCTGACCTTTGAATGTGTGCCTCCATGTAATGGAAATACCTGTATTTACAGTAAATACCAATGCTGAAATGCCATATTAATAATGTAATACCAAGAGTCCCAGTCAATAAATGAAGGGAGGGAACGTAATTTTCTGCCTTTTTCACCCAGAGATGAATGCTTAATCTCTGTAATGGATCTGTCATTAATGTCCACTTAACCTAAGTGAGGAGTGTTTGTCTGCATTGTTTAGTTAAATTAATGGAAGTCATCACTTCTTTGATACAGCATGTTACTCTGAGTTACAGTGAAAATGTTTCTCTCGCTAATTTAGACCGTTGCTTTGCTGTTAAAACTGATTTTGCCTCTAGTGTAGCGCATATTGGATATTATTCTCTTTCAAGCATGAGCTAATCCTCACAGCACCATGATTTCATTATTAATGCATACTGTTGGTTTCAAAATGCTGCAGTCATCTAATACAGTCACGCTGGCTCAAGTAGTTTCAAGTGATACAGTTATATCAGCTATCGAATCAAACAATGATGTACACTACTGTCACCTACTACCTTTGTTGGATGTTGGAAAACAAAGAGATCAAGTATTTAGAAATGAAGCCAACTATAACCTTGTATGTTTGTGTGTGTGTTTCCAGGCAGATTCACTAGAGGATCCCATCCACGCTGTTTTAGGCGGACCGGAGCCAGATGTTGACACTGTGGCCGCAACACTGTGCATAGCACTACACCTCAGCCAGGTAATGAGTTTTCAACTTAAAAACCCAACTTTTTCTGATGGTTACAATTGAAGTGTTCAAGAGTTTAAAGGTATAATATGTTTACCTTAATGGGTTACATTTGTCAGTTGCTGTCTGCGGTATTCAGGAAGTTGTCCCTTCCTCGTCGAGCGAGCGAGGGAGAGACAGCTGCTATGGTCGAGTGAGCTATAGAGTGAATGAAGAGAGGGAGCGGCGTGAGAACAAAGCAATGAATCCGAGAAATAAAACATTATTTTCTGATTGTTTCACAGGGGTTACATTCTAAAGCATAAATAAACACATCCACAACTCTGAACGACCCTATGGGAAGGTGCACATGTATGTAAAAACACACAACCCGTTCTCATCCGTCATATACGGCCGCTTTGTATCTGACAGAGCTAAAGGGGGACTTGTGCCGCGGCATCAGACGCCGAGCAGCATGACAAAGCGGCAGTATTTGACGACCTGAATGGGCTGCACATCCTGTGCCCTGTTATTAGTTGAGGGTTACACCCCCATGAGGGGCCCAGACGCTGTTTGCTGAAGCCCAGAAATGTCCCGAACACAGCAAAATACGAAGAAATTCAACTCTTTTCCAATGAAAGTAGCTATCAGCACTAGCTCCAAAAGTCACTAAATCTGGCGAGAAATTCGCCATGTCTGCAACACTGACAGCCCATCCCTTCAGGCCTCCCTCCAAAGCCACTCCCCCAAAATTATCGTTATGAATGTAAACAACGAAAATGGCTGTTGTTAGTACTCACAGCTGTCAAGCTTGTGGAAGACTCTGGTGATGTGCAATGAGTGCACTGGCAGAGTGTACGCAGGCAGGCAGACAGGTAGATAAAAAAAAAATGTAATAATTGCTTAACATTGTTGGAGCATATGATTCCAAGTTTGTTTTTTTCATTTTTAAATGTGTCTGATTTGTTATACTGTGTGCGTCTGTGTGCTCCAGAAGGAAACGTCCGGTGGTGTGTGTGTGCCGGTGCTGTGGCGCCGGCGATGTGACACTGTGTTGCCCGGGGAGACGGTGAGGTATCTGAGGAGGGTGAAAATTTGTGAGAGCTCGCTGCTGTGGAGAGAGGATGTAGACCTCGTGAAGCTTCATCACACCGGAAAACTCTCGCTCACACTGCTGAGAGATGGACTGCTAGATAGGTAAACACACTCACATTATGCAAATCATGTCGAAGCACAAACACCAGCTCAGTTTGTAGATAACTTCAGCTAATCTTTAACTGCTTTATAGATGAGACACCAGGGAAGTAATTAAAATGTTACCTGAAAGAGGGTTCAGTGAATTTAGAAAGTTTTATATTTCAATGGACCAACACTGATTAATGTGTGTGTACAGGTGATGCTGAAGCGTACACACACGCAGACCACAAACATATCCGGACACAGTGGGTTCTGGCTCAGAAGACTCTATTTGTTGATGCAAAAATGAGATTGAGAGTATGTTTGGGTGTGTATTTCAGGCCTGCGTGTGTTCATCACTCATGACCCAAAGGGGAGTTGTATTTATGCAAATGCCTCACAATCATCGCTCCTTCCCCTGCAGCCATCCATATCTCCCTCACCCCGGTCTTCTCACTCTCCTAGCTCTGAGTACCACACCTTTGAGTCCAGCATCCAGCGAGTGGTCCATCACGACGGGCAGCAGGACGCAGGGGATGATGGGGCATCGTCCGCGGTGACGACAGTCGCCGGGGAGATTCTTCAAGAGGCAGCAGAGCACATCGGAGCAGCGCTGGGGGAGACTCTCGGAGGTGAGGGAGGCGCAGGTGCCCCCCAGGGGGAGTAATGGGGCGATGAAGGAGGACACACACAAATCCCTTGACATGACTCGCTTAACACCCACCAGGAGAGATGGAGAAAGAGAGAGATGAGGGGTGGTGAGTGTGAGTAAGAAAGAAAGACACACAGAGTCCCGTAATGTGACTCTTTTTTTATTTAAGTTAGCTTAGTCTGTTCAGTTGTTTCTGTTTTGTCATATTTCTTCCACTAAAGTAAGAAAAGCTGTTACTAGAAATCAAAGAGAACTCAGTAAATGTTTGAAATGGATAAAAGGCAGGTAGAGAGGGGAAGAGAAAAAAACTGTGTGTCTATGTGTGTACTGTATGTATGAGAGTCTCACCACAGAATATAATGTGTCTCTGTTGGCTTGGGTACAATAATATTGATAAGTAATAACCAGTGGGCAACCTCCGGGTCTGAGAAGTGAAGCCAATGCTGAAGTTCCTTAAACTTGCATTCTTTCTAACAGCCAGCAGGGGGCGACTCCTCTGGTTGCAAAAAGAAGTCTGATTGTATAGAAGTCTATGAGAAAATGACCCTACTTCTCACTTGATTTATTACCTCAGTAAACATTGTAAACATGAGTTTATGGTCTCAATCGCTAGTTTCAAGTCTTCTTCAATACAGCATGATGTTCATTTAGTAAATTATGGTCCCATTTAGAGTCAAATAGACCATAAAGCAGGGTATGCTTTAGGGCGTGGCTACCTTGTGATTGACAGGTCGCTGCCACGGCATTGTTCGGTCTGGGAGTCGTACGTATTTTCGTCTTAGAACTTTAACCCTTTCACAGTGTGTTTTCGTTTCTTGAAAGTTAATATTAACATTTTGGTCGTGTTCGGTTGCACTTAGCTCCGCCCTATCTTGTCACTTTTGGTGGCAAAAAAACAAGATGGCAACGAAAAACAGCAGTCCAAAAACCAATGGGGGACGTCATAGTGACTACGTCCACTTCTTATATACAGCCTGTAATAATAACATACATTTTATACTAGATGGTTTACTGCATTGTAACAATTAAAATTCAGTTCAGTTGAACTCTACTTAGGGTGGCTTTCTGATACGTAATCTGGCACCTAAGAGATAAAACAGAGACGGAGTAGTAAATTTGCAGTGTGTATGTGTGTGTGCGTGTGTGTGTGTGCGTGTGTGTGTGTGTGTGTGTGTGTGTGTGTGTGTGTTAAGTCAGTTCCAGCCTGCCAAACAGGTACTCAAGTTGTCAGTGTTAAGCAGCTGTGTAAAGGTTGAGCAGGAGACATGCCTGATCTCTGTTCAATAACGCTCTGCTGCTTTTCTTCTCTGTCGTCTCTCACTGTGATTTACAGAAAGACGGGCAGACAGAGAGAGAATGGTCCGATAGAGGAAAAGTGAACTGGGGTTGATGGAGTGAGAGATGAGCAGGAGACTGATGTACTGTGTGTAGTCCAGTTCTCGTATTTCTTTGTGAGAGCTCTTTGGGCAGTTCATTTTCAGGTTCATTGATTCCTGAAGAGGCCAGTAGCTTCGCTCAATTCCTGATCCTCACAAACGCTGTCTGAAGAAAAATGTTACCAGGGGACATTTAGAACTTTTTATAGGTTTATATACTGAACTGGCCATTAATTTATTGGCTTTTTAAATTCACAGTAAATGTATTAGTTGTACTATACATTTTCTACAAACTGCATATTTTTGAGTTGATTAAAATGAGACCACTGGGAAATATTTGGTGGAGCATGAATAGGACAATATTTTAAATATTTGAACCAGAATAGCTCACATGATCATAGTCACAAATGTTGCTGTTACCCCGTCATTAAATGTGAATTATTTAATAACTATTGGGCTACTATTGATGAGACTGTGTACATACGTATTAAGTCTAACTTTACTGCAATTTCCTCACAAAAATGACACAAATTTTGGTCAGAACAAGTTTTCCGTTATCTTTCCTGGTCCCTGATGGCAACTTTATGTTCAATAACTTAATTAAAAATGTGGCAAAAGAGGACAGTGTCTATCTACATCGTTGTTTATTGAGTCTTGAGGTTAAAAGGGCATTCAGTAATCACTGACTATTATTGATCAATATTGGCAATCGATGATTTGCATTCATAAGTCTCTGGAACAGCTCACAGTGGCCTGAAATGTTAATCAGTACAAAAGGTCACATTTCACAGTACAAAATTAAACAAACTTAATAAAGTAAATAAAAATATCTGGCTTGGCACCAAACTGTGTTGTAGTGCTGGTTACTCGTCTTACAGCAGAAGTTCAGACTGTAGATTAGTTTCTGAAAGGCCTGATCATATATATTGATCCTCATTGGTCATGTTCTAATTGAACCAAGACTGAATGTACATGATCTCATGAACAAGAGCCAGAATGTACATCCCGGACGCACCCACCCATATGTTTAATGTCTTATGTTTGTTTATGTGTCTACAGAGGCCTTGCGGCTGCAAAGTGAAGCTTTATGGATCAAACATGGCCGCCGGTCAGCACAACTGGAGGAGCTCATGAGATCATTGGAGCAATGGAGTGATGTCACTTCAGGTCAACATGATGAGGCGAAGCCACAAGGTGCATATTTAAACAGGCTTTAACTGAACACAGAAGAGTTTATATGGATTGTGTCTTAACCTATGCTATAGAACGTAATACTTGTACAGTTCTCCATCACCCTCATCATATTGTCATCTTATAAAGGACACACAAAATTGTGATATAAAGCAAATAACAGACACTACAGCAACAGGTGAAGAATCAACTATAATAGACCTTTTTTATGGCAGACATTTTGAGTTGTCATTGAGTGTAACTAATGAAATTAGTAATGATGGACACATTCCCTTTAAGTGTCCCAGTGGCCCTGAATTGGGTTACACCAGCTATTTGTAAGTTCTTAACTACAAGCTAGTTTCAAACTAGTGAGTTATTAAACTGGGTTGCACCATTACAACTTGAGAAATGTCTTTGCTGGTAAATAATTTGGGAATGTGAAAATCATTTACCAGGAAACATCTGTAGTATTCCAATCAAAAACAATCAGCTATCTTACTAACAGGAAGTCTCTGCAGCATCACCAAGGATCTATTATAAGAACTGGATACCGGACTCAAAGACGGCGCCCACTCACTTGAATAAAAATTGCTCACTGAGTGCATAAACCAAAATAGTTTTTAGCTTCCGTGTTGCACGGCCGCTCAGCCTTGCATCCAATTATTTTCCAGTGGCCACTCGCAGTAGTGCAGCAAAAAATCCTCCTGTGGCCCAGAAAGCGTTTTCCCCATAGACCACCATTGTAAAAGAAACAAATATAAAACTGTTGACAGGACAACTCGAACTACAAACAACGTTGATTACGACTGTTTCTATTATGAAATTTTGATCAATGGAGGTTTAATATTTGTAAAACTTTCCTCTAGCAGAGAAAAGTGATTTAAAAATTCTGTGACATCATCACTATGTAAAGTCTATTGGTATAGCAGGAACTTGCAGGTGGGAGAAACACTACTGTGCATATTCAGTGGGCCGCATACCCTGGAGGTAAACCTGGAAACTAGAAAACCTTTCCGGCCTATGCCCCAGGCAAGCAATTCTCATTGTAATGAATAGGCGCCATCTTGGGTTCCGCTATCCACTTCTTACAATACACACATGCCACAGACTTTACATTGAGATGACATCACGCACATAAAAAAAAGCTTTTCTAGGCTCGGGGAAACTTTTACAAATATAAAACTTACATGGATTAAATAATAATTGACCTTTGCAGTTCAAGGGGTCCTGTAAAAAGTTTTAGAGATGTCACTTTTATAATGGTGGTCTACAGGGAAAATGCTTTTTGAGCCACAGGGGACTTTTGTTGTAGCAGTACCGTGAGTGGCCACTGGAACAAACTGTCAGCAAGGCTGAGTGGCTGTGCCGTATCCAGCTCTCTGACATACATCCCTGAGCATCACAAGCTGTAACATAACTGACAAATGAATTTTAGGAGGCCAAATGATATATTTAAACTTGAATGAAAGTATGACTTTGTTTTATTTATGTACCCATGTGCTTTAGAACTAGTAGTATCCATGGAGTATGGAATGAGTTGGAAATATCTGATTACGCCTTCCTAAACCAATGTTATTTGGTCAATTAGTCTGACGTTATAGGCATAACATTTTCTAATTTGAGGTGTATTGTGTTATTTTGTGAAAGGTGATTTAAAATCTTCCCAGATTACATCATTGTTAACAGCATTTTGATCAAGTGTCAGATCAGATATGTCAGTCCGTTTTAAGAGTACTTAACATGATATGTCAGCAAGCTGTTGGGGCTTTAAACTAAAAGCAGACACATTTAACATAGTCGGAGGCTCTCTCTGTGCTCTGCTGTTGACACAATTGTCAGGTCACATGATTGCTAAAAGTTCAGTATAATCCCTGTAGAGTCACATTTTGCTCGCTGGCCCATTTTCCAAGTATCGCATCATCCTTTCAGTTACCTCTCACGTCTGGAAAGGGCATTCATGCTTGTGCTTTTTTCTGTCTGTTGTGAAATTGTTGTATTGTATTATTTTGTGTGTGTTTTATATAACTGTTAGTCTGTTTGTGTGTGCTGACTGGATGTAGACTTGGAGCAGCTGCTGACTCTGGAGCTAAAGGAGTTTTCTGATGGAGAGATGACCATAGCACTCACTTCAGTGACCACATATAAGGAGGTAAGTTTTTATCATAAAACAATTAAAATGCCGGATTCCATTTAGATTAAAGAGATTAGATTTTTAAATGGCATTTTAATTTTATGTATCAATGAAATTCAGGGCTTTTTTTCTTTTGAATTATGATCTTTTTGAATGTTGTAGTTCAATATTTTAATTAAGGGTAAATTAAACCCAGCTGTGCAAGGCAGAAAACCCAATAAAGATTACGTTAAGTTATCTGAAGCTCAGTCGATGAATCATGTAAACTGGGAGAGAGTTTCAGGTTTTAAGACCCATTTCAGGTCAATAACTTTTAAAGACAATTTACAACTCCATTAAATACATTTTAACTGTGTCCATTTCACGCCACCATTAAATGGAAACTCTTCAACATATTTATAGAAAGTTAACGTGATAATAACATGTTCGCAAATTCGTTTTAACGCCACTAATTTCTTTAACACATTCATGCAACTTGCGATTTTTAGGTTGTAGCGGGCTCAGTTTTAAAGCTAAAGTGAAGATACTGCTATCATATGAAACTAGAAAACCTAAGAAATCCACTGGTACCAACCATTTCATACTAGCCTATACTAACTGTCGCAAAGGGGGCTAAATTACCCTCCAAACTTACACTCATTTTAGGCGAGGAAAAACTGGCATGGCCATATTCAAAGGGGTCCCTTGACCTCTGACCTCATTATGTGAATGAAAATGGGTTCTATGAGTACCTACGAGTCTCCCCTTTACAGACATGCCCACTTTATGATAATCACATGCAATTTTGGGGCAAGTCATAGTCAAGTCAGCACACTGACACACTGACAGCTGTTGTTGCCTGTTGGGCTTGAGTTTTCCATGTTATGATTTCAGCATATTTTAAAAATATTTTTTAAATATTTAATATTTTTTAAATATATACATACATTTGCATAAAGCAGCATATTTTCCCACTCCCATGTTGATAAGAGTATTAAATACTAATACTAATAATCGATTGAATCTACTATATTATATTTTATGCGATATTACTAACATGACAACAATTACAACTATGTAAATGCGGATTCTTGGGTGCTGACATAGAAATATTGGCTAATTAATACACTTATTACTTACATTAATGGCCTCATTAGCCTGACTGGTTCTTTTTAATATATCATGGTGATTATACTCGGATATAATGCGGCCTACTTCCGAACTTGCTCTTTTGAAAGAGAGATGGAAGAGAAAAAAATGTAGACATTTTGCTATTAAAATGTAAAAATGAATAAAACAATGTCTATTTTTTTTTTTAAAAAGTTACTTTTGATGGCTTTGTTGTTTTGTATATATCACACCGGCGCTGTGACATTTTGGGGAAGTGTTGTTATGCATGTAGAGGAGCCCCTCTGATGTTGTGATGTTCTGCATTTGTATGAGATGCAGATGAAGGCCTGAGAGCCTCACACACAACCAGGTACCACCTGCCTCCCCACTGATACCCCAAAATCCAACACACACTGAAACATACACACATTTTCATACACAAATGTGGAATCTCTCTATCTCTGTCGCTCTCTTGTTCTTCCTCTTCACATTTGCAATCTCACACACACACACACACACACACACACACACACACACATACACACAGAGGGTGCTTTAAGCCTTTAAGCCTACCCCTTGCTTTTCTCCCTGCTGCAACTTCTAATGTGTTCACCCCCCCTCCCATTACCACCACTATCCCCCCCCCCCTCCAAAAAAAAAATCATTCATTATTTCTTTTATATCTCCTCTTCACTTCCAAAGCCCATTTTTCTCAGCGGCTGCCTAGCGTGCGGTATTAGGCTATGTGTAAAATAAATGATGTCTGTAGCCGTAGGGGTATGGCTCTGCCTCCCCCAGAAAACTACCTAACGTCCAAGGAACATTAAACACCCAGATCCTCGTTTAGCGAATAAATAACCATTCATTTGAATGGCTTTGTCTGTGTGTGCGCACCGGACTTTCTGTGCATATTTTACCAGCGCTGTGCCGACATGCTGTGTGTCAGGAGAGAGGGAGAGAGAGAGAGAGGGAGAGAGAGAGAGAGAGAGAGAGAGAGAGAGAGAGAGAGAGAGAGAGAGAGAGAGAGAGAGAGAGAGAGGGCCCATTAGAGACTTAATATAGAATAAATGGCCAGGGGCCTGTGTGTCGCCAGCGGACCCTCCAACTCCACAGCGTCATGGTGGGTTACTAATGACCTGAGATCGGGCTCCAAAATGAACCCCTTATATGCATGTCATTTGCAGTGTGTATATATTTATATATTATTTTTTAATTGTGTTTGAAAAGAGAGTAAAACGGTATGAGTGTCATTTATTGAGGGGGCTTAGGGAAGTTCTGCCTTAAATGATTCTTTCCAGAAAACTAAATAAATTAGATTCAATTAGTCTTTAATGGTTTATGTGTTATGTGTTTGTCAAAGTGTGTTTTTTGTCTGCGTGTGTGTGTGTGTGTGTGTTTGATAGCAGTTAAAGAGGACAGAGTTAGATTTTGGGGCTGTGATTGCCTAGTTAGCAGAAGAAAAAGCTTCTGAGTGTGTTTGGTGTAACGATATGGACACATCATCTATAGACTGACTAATGTATTTTTGTATACTGTACAAACATACATTAGTCAGTCTGTGTGCTCCTTTATTATGGAAGAGAAAAGTGGGAATGAATGGAGTTTCATTCTTTCAAAATCACAGCGCCTGTCTGGATGTTTCTGTGTGTCGTTTGTATCTGCTCATCAACGTGCGCTACGTTTGAATCCGTAAAGGCAAATATTTCTATCAGCTCCTCAAATAATATTTACATGTTTGACAACAATGTCACAAAATGCTGCTCAAGAACTATGGTGAAAAAAGTTTACCACGATGAGCAATAATTATATGGAATTGTTTGTGATGCTTTTTTGTAATTCAGCATATAGAAACAGCTCACATTGCATATAATTGGTAGAGTGTAGATAAAGCTGTGAAAGCAGTATATTACATATTTGCAATGAAACCTTGTCAGATTTGCTTTATTGCATATTGTAAATATTGTTGCATTCAGTCTGTACACAAGAAGGAGACCTTTCTGGTTTGTTGTTTACACTGTGCATACTTTAAGTTTGTGCTATTTTTCTGTTGTTTTCATAATGCCCATGCTACAACTGCAACTATCCCGTATTGCTGCAGTCCGTGCATGTTGTAATATCTACATTCTTGACATTCTGTGTGCAGTATTTCTGCTTTCCGGAAGCAGAATATGTAACAATTACCAGCTAAAGTTACTGAATCTTAGTGAGTGAAATAAACAGCTGCGAGTGCATTACCTCCAAATATTTCCACATTCAAAACACAACTGTGATTTTATTGTTGTGTGAATACTTCAAGCCCAGACCTGTAATTTCTAAACAATTTGGCTTTTTGTCACAGTCCAGTGCAAACTACATGCTTAAGCTGACATTTGGTAACTAAGTAAATAAAGCACAAGAGCAATACTAATAATAATTGACACTGTAACTCTTTAGGAGTTGGAGTGGACGTTTATTGAAGCTTGTGTAGTCTATATAAATTCAAACTCTGAGGAAGAATAAAGGTAAATACATACTCCTTTTAAATCATCATCATATCTGATAGGTTATATTTGCATGGATTTCTTTGGGCAAGGATTTTAAAGTATTTCTAGGAAATTTAAATACAAAAAATAAAAGCACCTGGTGAAATTCTGTATTAGGAATTATCAGTAGTCTTTATAATCATTTCTAGTTATTATGTATTGTTTATAGGGCTGGGCGATATGACCAAAATCTTCTATCACGTTATAGGTAATTTCATATCTCATAACGATAAATATCACGATATAGCATGTTTTCTAATTCTAATTCAATAAATAAATAGTCTGCATTAAATAACCACATATGTTTCCTATTTTTGTATTTTCCTGTGTGAATTAAATACTTGACAAATGAAAAATAAGTGTAAGATGTAAGTATTTTCTCATTTTAAGAACTTGAGTGCAAAATGAACAGCTTTAGGTGAAATTATAGAGAAAAAATAATAAATAGCCTATATTGCGATACAAAAAATATATATACGATAGACATATTTTGATGTAATATATCATCATATTGCCCAGCCCTAATTGTCTACATCTATTTTCATTTTTTTAAAGTTATGGCAGAACGTATTGTGTCTTATGCAGAATAACATTTCTATATTTGCTGTTGTTTCTCAGTATCTCACTGCAGAAAAGACAGAGTATTCATCCCACACAGCGTGGTATTTACTTTTATGTGGTCAAGCCATCTGGGACTTTTTTTTTTTTTTTCTTCAAGTCACCAATTTGTCCCTGTGTACAGAGCACGCTGGTAGCAGCACCGTGAGACACCACAGGAGCCAATAGGGGTCAAGCTCCTTGCTAAAGGGCACGCAGTGCAGCGTCACCTGTAGATGTCAGAGACATGACAGCTAGTAGCTAAACTGGTACAAGATAACAGAGAAGTTGGAGGGCTTTTCTTGCCTGTATGAAATGTTTTGTGTAACACTTACATGAAGCTCAAATTAATAAACACACATTATTCACATGCCAATGTGTGTATGTGTGTTTGTGTATCAGAGGTTTTCATGGCTCAGTAATTAGCGCTGGCAGATGAAGCATTGGTCGGATAAAGAGTTGTCATGCTGTGGAGTTGATGAACTGTGGGAAGGACAGGAGCCCACAGCCACACACACACACACACACGCACACGCACGCACACGCACGCACACGCACGCACACACGCTCACGCGCACACACAGAGTCATGAATATGTGAATAATGTGTTTTTTTTGCGTGTGTTAACATGGACATACAATATGTTTTAGTTCTGTGTTTTCGATCTTTTTAAAGCTATTTCCACTAATGAGACTAGAGAGGGGAAAATAACAAAAGTTTCATTTTGGTTTGAGCTTGAAGTGTCGTATGAACACTAATATTCCACATATCTGAATAAATGTTGTTTATTTTCTGTGTGTGGTAAACAAAATCAATCATCTTTTGTTCTGTGAGTGTGGCTATTGTAACTGTGTGTGTGTGCGTCTGAGTATCTGCTTATAGGATAAAGTATCTGCATACAGCTTAACATTATTTTGGACGTTGATTATTATTTTTCCGTTTTCCTTGCTATAATGTTTTATGTTGTAGATTTGTTTGTTCTGTTCTTTCTGTGCATGTGTGTGTGTCCATCTCTCCATCTGAGGTGCGCTTTAGGTTTCATTTTGGCAACGTTGATTGTCTCTAATGTGTTGTTTGTTCACAGTCCTCCGGCCCTTCTGTTTGTTTATGCGGGGCCAGTTTTGCCCTACGCCACTTGCACAAATAATTATGCTTGCTAATGAAGGGGCCCGCAGCCACGGCACTCCGTAAATGCCTTTCTGATGAGAGGCACTAGGAGACAGCAGGTGCAGGGTGGGCCTCCCAGGGACTAAGATTGAAGACCAGGAAGTCAGGGTGCCCCGCCCCTCCATCCCTCTATCTTTCTATTCCTCTCTGACTTCTGAGTATCCACTAAGTACATACTGCTCTCTAAATCTACATGCATAAACATAACACCCTATTTACAGTAGCCTGAGATGTGCTTATGCCATCAGGACACTGTAGCACGTATACACATCTCCTAAGTCTGTTTAGTCTCTTTATACGGGAATGTATTCAGACTAATGTACACAAAGAAGCATCACTTTTATCTGCTGTGTGAAAATATTTCGCTTTAAATTTGTTTGGCTGTAACACACATTATAATATGAATTGTTTCGTATACATATTTAAACAAGTTTAGAAAACCGCTACACAAGACAGTCATCATACTGTATCTCAAGTAACTTGATGTTTCTTTCTCATCATCTCTTCTGAAACCCTCGTTCTTTCTCTTACCCCATTTCCATCCTCCCCCTGTGGCTTCCTTGGGCTTTGAGGGCAAACAAATAAACAAAACAAAACATTTATAGACTCAGTGCTTGCATCTTGGCCCCCAAATCCCTGCACTTAGAGCTGAGCGAATGAAGCATGCGGAGAAGGCCCATATGAGAAAAGACAGACAGAAAGACATTTGGGCTTCTTTCTCTGCAAACTTTTACCCCCCTCCCCTTTTCCCTCTGCCTCTCCAAAAACTTCATAAGCAGTAATACTCTTGTGTACGTCTGTGTGTGTGTGTGTGTGTGTGTGTGTGTGTGTGTGTGTTTGTGTGTGTGTGTGTGTGTGTGTGTGTGTGAGAACGAGAGCGCGTGGCTGTTGGTTTGTGAGCACATGCAAGTGTGAGTTTGGCTGTGCATGTGTGTGTGGCAAGTTGGTATATGTAGCACATGTGTGCGTGCGTTTGCATGTGTGTATTTGAGCAGGGTGGTGTCAGCTCGCTCCTTGCCACCCCATTTGCTGTAGCTGTACCGCTGTGATCACAGACAGATGTATAAATCAAACCTCGCTTGATGGATTCATCAGGGTGGCGAAACGATCGCCTGAGAAGAACTCGCAACTCTCTTAGCGTTCTGTGTTCTGACGGAAAGGGTATGCAAAGAGCCTAAATGGATGAACGCTTGATTAATTCTTTGCCGGAGATGTTGGCGACAGCAGGAAATGTGTTTTTGCTTTGACTGTGTTTGCACGGGAATTTACGCGCGCGGGGCGTGAGTTATGAGGCCTGAGTTTTGTACCTAAGGCTATTGTGCATAATGATGGCAGGTTGGGAGAACTGCAAGCAGCCGCTAAAGACTTGCTACCTGTGGAGCAAAGACAACCAAAGAGAGAGGGAGGGTGTGTGTGTGTGTGTGTGTGTGTGTGTGTGTGTGTGTGTGTGTGTGTGTGTGTGTGTGTGTGGATTGGGGCCTAGTGTGAGAGAAAGATGAAGCTGCAAAGTGTGTGAGAGCAAGAGATGAAGAGGCAAAGTGTGACAGGGAAACAAGAGACACAGGTGAGGGAGGGAAGAAAATAGATAAACGGAGAAGAGTTGGGTAAGAGAAACATATAAAGGACAGAGTCCATTATTACAAAAAAACAATATATATGATACTTAACATGGGTTCAACCTGCTTTTGAACATTCGCACCATCGCTCACTGGTCCTCAAAGATCTCGGTCAGCAACTGTAATTCCACAAAGTTCTCAAGTTGGATTTTTCGGTCATTAAAATTTGTCAGTGAAAAGCTGTCTTACAGTGAGAGATGCTGCACGAAAAAGAGGTGTTCAACTATTTCAATCTGTATTCCAGCACTTCAACGTGTATGCAGAAACGTGTGCTCTAATCACAGTGAAGCATCTTTGCAATCAAGATTAGAAGAACGTCTACAGAGGACAGAAGCTTTTCTTGTCACAGCAGTTCTGCTATTGTCAGACGTCATATTAGCAGAGCTCAGGAACAACAAGGTTCCTCAATTGAAACCCCCCAAAAGCCCTTTCATACCAAAACAAAGCCAGGTCAGATGGCTTAGCCATCACAAGCAATAAGCAGATGGTTTTTCCTTCCCTTGTGGGTGTACAAATAGCTTTAGCTTGATATGCTGCTAAAGGTTTTTAATGTTTCAAGTGTTATTTTCCCCATATTTGTATTAATATCTTTGTGTTGTCTGTCTTGCATGTTTTCTTTTTTCCTATTATTTTAATATTTCTTTCATTTTGCTTTTTTTGCTTTCTCTGTTTACCGTTATAACTCTTAACACTTTTACTTCACAAAGATTACTTTTGTTCCAAAGTTTGTCTTTTTGACTATAAACATTAAATTATCAAGTATAAGTGATGATAATCCTCACTTCTTGATTGCTGTAGGTTCTGTAACTAACAATTATTTTCATTGGCGATTAATCTGTCGATTATTTTCTCCATTAATCGATTAGTTGTTTGGTCTATAAAATGCCAGAAAATGGTGAAAAATGTCGATCACTGTTTCCCAAAGCCCAAGACGACGTCCTCAAATGTCTTGTTTTGTCCACAACTCAAAGATATTCAGTTTACTGTCACAGAGGAGTAAAGAAACCGGAAAATATTCGCATTTAAGAAGCTGGAATCAGAGAATTTTGAATTTTTTTTCTTTAAAATTACTCAAACCGATTAATCGATTATCAAAATATTTGGCGATTAATTTAATAGTTGACAACTAATTGATTAATCGCTGCAGCTCTAATTAGCTGTAGCTCATGTGTACTACTTTCATGACAAAACTGCCATGTTGTTAACAGCACGCTTTTCACTGATGCAGTTTAAAGAATAAAAACTGTTAATATTCAAAATATCTGCAGTAGCAGAACTGTTTCCAGTGACTCTCTGCTCTTAAATAAAAATGAAAGTTAATAAAAAGTGAGTACAGTTAAGGGTTTAAAGGGAAACTATGTTTGTGATATCTCAGCTTACCAAAAGCTCAACAAATGACAAACAGGTTTCTTTGTCCGGATCCTAAGGTTCTTGGAGACAGTTAGCAAGTGGATTTTTATAGCTAACATGTTGGTAATTTATAAGAAAAGGCAATCTGTGTATCTGAGGGTGGCAGAAAGAGGGAGAAAGAGGAGGGGCAGGCAATATGAGTAGTAATTTACTCAGTTAAGAGCCAAATGGCAGACAGACTGTCGCCCTGCGTGTTATCTCCGAGATTTGCACTCTGCTCGTTTTCTGACTATCCTTCCCCGCGCCTGTGTGTGTGAGAATGTGTGTGTGCTGTTTTGTGTGCATATGCACACAGTTGGGTAGTAGCTTTAGAATATCAGCATCATTTGAGCATTTCTTTGTTATTGTACTGTAAATCATGACGACTTTATTGCTGCACCAGAGATCATATGTGTACACACTGGTACATGTTTGTTCATATACTGAGATTACAGTAGACGACTGCAGGCGTGTGTATCTGCGTGCGCGAGGGTTACGCATGCATTTACTTGTGTGCTTGTAGTTATGTGAGTGAATATGTGTGTTTTAACGAATCTTGGGAGGCTTCATTGCACTCATCAGGATATCAGTGTTGAGAAATGGCAGTGTCAGTGAAGTGTGTGTGTGTGTTAGGATTGATGGGCCCGAGTCTGACAGCAGCCATATTGTGAAGAGAGAGAAGGATGGAGGGATGGAGGGAGGAACAGAGGGAGGAGTACTGTAGCCCCCTCATCCTCACAGGTTAATATTGACACAGCCTGGGCAGATACAGAGCCTGCAGCGCTCATCAATCACTTTCAGTGGACCCATACAAATACACTCACGCACACACAGGCTCAAGCTGGGAGAAGGACCGCACACACCGCAAGACAAAACAGACAGGAAAAAATACAAACTTTCTAAGTCAGACAGAATCCTACACCATTTGGACAAGTCAGGCAACATGAACAAAAATATGTTTTCATGAATACCAGACACACGCCAATGACAAACGTCCTCTGTTAGCTTCAATAAAACGACAGCATCTCTTTTGTTTAAAAGTTCTACTTAAATAAGCACAACAACAATTTCGACAACTTCACAAAGCAAACAGTGGTACAACAAATCGAGATTAATCAAGCAAATATGTTTTCAAAAGTACCACTTTACGTGTAACCCTGGGTTGCAAATTATGGTTGCCATAACATTGTTGTTAATCATTTCAGAAAGAAAGAAAAAGCAAGTTCCCTTGACAAGCAAAACAATTAATTAATGCAACTTTCCATCCATCAATCATTGTGCGTGTCACTGAATTTCCATAATCTGTGCATGGTGGCTGTTTTAAGAGCAAACAGTTAATTTCCAAACAATAAATCACAAAGTGTCTCTCTACCCCTCTGTGCGTTTTGACAGCTTCGTCTCTCATTGCTACAGATGAAGGCTTACTTCAAACCACTTCAGTTTTACAAAAAAATTAAATCATATGTGCAATAAAAGGCAGGGGTCTAACAAAGTTTTCCATACAGCTTTAACCAAAATGTTTATTAATCATTTTGAGACTATTACAATGAAATGTAATAATTGCTTTTTTTTCATAATTAGTTCATTTATATAATTTTTAAAAAGTTGCATCTGTCAAGTAGTTTGCATCAGATCTTGATTCCTTACCGCTTTTTCTTTTTTCTTTCTGCTTATTTGTCTTTTTTTTTTTATATATCTCTCCCAGGACTGGCACGGTTATGTGGAAGGGCTGAAATCATTCAGCCATCGCCATGGCTACGATGGTCTGGTGGTTCTCCTATCCATCAATGATACAGTTCATCATCCCCGCCAGCAGGTGGCTGTCTACTCAAACAACACAGATCTCCTAAACCAGGTGAATAATATGTAAGACCACCAACATAAGAGTGAAACACAAGTGCTTCTTTGGTAAACACAGCTCTTTGAAGGACTTCGGGAACTAGAAATCGGCATTGCGGTGTCTTTCATTGATTTGTCAATTTTCCTGAATCCGTAGATGTGATTTTACCTTTGCAAAATTAACAGGAACTTGACAGGGGATGTATTGAGAGGTGTGGGCTGTTAGTTTGGATAAAGTGCCCTATGGGAAGGTTAATCTGCTGAGGATGCTCAGTGACAACACAGTTTGTTGTTTGCATTTAGGCAGGATTGATATGAAGTCCTTCTTATATCGGTCAGTCACACTTCCCAGAAAATCAATAAAATAAATTAACAGAAATAGTTCAACAGTTTAGAAAACGCACTGATTTGCTTTCTTGACAAGAGTTACATGAGAAGATCAATACCACTCTCATTAATGTCTGCTACAGCCAGCAGCCAATTAACTTATCTTAGCAGCTCCCAGCCAAGAAATAGTCTTATTTGTGCTAAAGAAGTCCTAATAAGCTAACCAGCTGCTGGTTGTAGCCTCATATACTGGACAGAAATTAGAGTGGTATCGACCTTCTCATCTAACTCTTGGCAAGAAAGCAAATAAGCATTATTTCCCAAAATGTTAAACTATTGCTTTAAAAAGTCAGAATAGAAAAAAATAAAATATTAAAATATTATGAATATAACACGGTGGCTTTCATTGCAGATCTGCTGTGAGTTGGAAGAGTCTTCCAGCTGGTCTCTTTCTGGTGAACTGGAGGCCAGGGAGAGTCTCCAGGTCTACCACATTCCTATAAACACCTACTCAACTTCTGGCACTCCTCCTCTGCTGGTGGAAGAAATACAGGGCCTCCTCAAGGTCTTTGTTGACCGGCGGAGCTCTGTATTAGCCTGCCACCCCAGCAGTAGGACCTCTTCCACAGAGGGAGTGGCAGGCAGCGTGGAGTTCTCCCAGGGATCATCTGGTATTAATGACATGGATGGCTCCGACATAGAGAGGGCCGAGGGAGGCAGTGGAGATGTGGTGCCAGTAGCAAGGTAATTAAATACACCCCTTTGATTTTGTTTCATCCAGTTTCGGTGAAAGTCATCAAAACATGAAATTTCAGATTGAATATTATTTATTCATGGACTTTAGGCAAAAACTGACACAGTTCAGTGACGGTGTTGTTTTATCTCTGTATATAGGGTGATGGCAGATGGTGATGAAGACACAGGTGGTGTAGGAGTTGGTGCTGGTGGGGAGCTCGTGAGCCCTGACAGTGGTATGACCACCATCCGCAGCAGCCGCTCCTCAAAGGAGAGCTCAGTGTTCCTCAGTGATGACAGCCCAGTCGGTGAAGTTGTAGCAGGAGGAGGGCCAGCAGCAGGGCCTGGAGGACTCTTCCTGAGAAACCCCTCTCCCCTAGGATTGTCATCCCTCTCCCCTCCTGTTCCACCTGAGAGGAGGAAGCCCAACTCTGGCAGAAATAAGAGTGAAAACTCTGACCTGTTTAGTTTTGACCCACTACAGAGCAGTGACCCAACAAGAGGGGAATTGGCCAATTCTGGGGTAAGAGGAGGTGAAGGAGATAGAAGAGAAGGGAGCACTAGCTTATCAGAAATTGAAGAGATAAGCTTGCTGGATTTCTCTGCTCCCAATTCATTGGGCGGGCTTGACAGTAGAAATTCTTCAATTGACCACCATGGTCAAATCCATGGTAATGACATTACTGACACTGTGGTTCCTCCAACCCCAGTCAACAGCGTGGTAGGTAGCCGCCCACCCAGCAGTTGCGGGGTCAGGTTTTTTCCAGAAGATGTAGTTGAAAGGATCAATGGCCTGCAGCACAAGGATAGTGTGTCATCGTCATTGTCAGAGACCTGGGATGAACTTGGCTTTGACACACAAGGAGCATTATCCTCAAGTGATAATAATGCCTGGAATAGGACCAGGGAATCTGAGAGCCCGCAGAATATTGTGGAGGAAGTTAGAGAGAAAGAGTCAGTGGATGATATGACAGAACGAGACAGCAGAGAAGAGATCTTAAAGTCAGAGAATGCCCACCAGAGGGGAAAGATCCTTGAACCCCAGCTTAGCCTGATCACTGAGCAGACTGAATCATACGACACCTGGAACCAAGATTCTGTACACAAGGATCAATGGAAGCCCGTTACTTTGGCTCATCTGCAATTGACACCACCAGAGGAGGAAGTAACTGGAAAATGCAGGGCTGGTATCACTGGAGTGAAAGAAAAAATATCCTCATTGTTGAGAAAGAAAGCAATCCTAAACACTTTAACACCAGACACATCTAAAGAAGAGGACGAAGGGGAACAAGGGAAAAAAGAAGACACACAGGCGGAGCTCCTAGACTTCTGGACGTATTCAGCTCAGAAAGGATTTCTCAAATCAGACAGCGGAACCACCACATCTTACCCTGACTCACTAGATCTGTGGAATATGACAATCCGGGATGACAGTCTATCACCTGTCACGACCCCTGACAACTTGTCTGGAAACTCAGGTTCTTTCAGTGGGGTGAACCCCAATGTGGAGGCTGGCGCGTCTGTAGAAAGTCCACCGGGATTCTTTGAAGGTGGAATGGTGATGTGGAACACCACCATACAGGAAGACAGCTCTTCCACAATAACAAGCCCCGAAGGAGCTGAAAATGGAAAGGACCTCAGTCACCTGGGATCACTGGATACCAGTGATTCTCCCGAGACACCTGCAAGCAAACCAGTAGAAGAAGAAAAAGCTATAGAGGAGGAGACACCTGAAGAAGTGGGGAGGAGAGGTTATGAACACAATGTGAAAATAGTCATAGAAGCGGCAGAAGGTAGAACACAGGGGGAAGAAACAGGTGACGATGACATCCAGAGTTTTCAGAGCCAACAGTCTGTCTTGCAGAACGTGGCATCTGAACATTCAGAAGATGAGACTTCCCCCTACCAAGGCACTGACATGTGGGACCTACCTGTCCCTGGCATGGTCACCTCTACTTCAGAATATGACAATGTAGGAGCTAGCACTTGGAGCCTGACATCCTCCCCTGAGACCTATGCCAGCCCCATAGTAGACATGATACAACTAGAGGAGCAGTCTAGCCCTTTTGTAGCTGTGACGAAACCTTTTCAGATAGATGAGAGGCACAATCAATACCAGACAGCTGATCCTCTGGGAAAGACTGAATACAGAGCAGTGATTTCAGACAAAGAACAGCCAACCAACCAGGTGTTCCTTTTTGAGGGAACTAGTCAGTTGGGTCACATGATCAACAGTGGGGTAATTTCAATTGAGACTAAGTACGATATCAAAAGTGGAGAAGAATCAGAGGAAGCTGATTGGGGAGAGCAACCCAGTGATCATTCCCCCTTTGTTCTGGTGGACAGCTCCACTGTCACTCAGACCACATCAGCCAATCATCATTCAAGTCCAGGAGAAGCTGCTGAGACTCAAATCCAAACTGACCAATCATTATCCCCAAGCCTTGTTGAGTGGGACAGTCTTGTTTCCAAGAAACATGTTCTGTCATTCACAATGGCCCAAAATGAAGATGGGCCTGCCGCTGAAAGCCAAGGTGGTCCTGATAATGAGAGCATTGGAAACGTGGTGGGTAAAACAACAGAAACCATGTCTCTAAGTTCCAGCTCTGGGGGGGATAGAGACACACTGAAGTATAGCCCCGACAGCCTTCACCCAGGTAGTCGAGACGAACTCAGGTCCAATTCTGATGGAGATTCATCATCAGGCCTAGAAATGGATTACATCATTGTGTCTGGCACGGTAAAAGAAGCTGAGAGAGAGTGGCGTGATAGGCCTAAACAAAGTAACCGGCAATCAAAAGGCACAAGAAAGTCCATGGAGACGTTTAGTATGCTCTCCTATGCTGCCACAGTACTGCAAACCCAGGCCCAGGCTTCAAAGAGAGAGCGACAGGAGAACACAGAACAAAGTAGGCAAAACCAGATGATCAGAGGTACAGACAGTACACTTAGCAAAGTTACAGAGCAAAGTCAAGCTGTCTTATGCACCGATTACCAAGCAAGTCTTGATAATGTCACCGAACATCACATGGTGCCAGAAATGATCAGTCCCAGCCAATCAGGAAATAACTCTGAAGCTTTTCATCAGTCAGATTCAAGACCAACAGGTGGCAGTCAAACACAGGTAGAAGAAGGAAACGATAAATCAAGCATTGTGGCCATAAGTGTGTCTCCATCATTAAGATATCCGTCAGATCACTTCCTGAAAACCAGAGAGGAAGTTTATGTCCATTCACAGATCTCAATGGAAGATTCAGATGAGGGTGGGCAGTCACCCTCTGCACCTCCACCATGCCCTACTTCTTTGAGCGACTTTCAAGTCTGGGGCGGTCAGTTAGCGAGACAGGACGCACCGCAAACCACATCTGAACCACAATCACCTGTACTTACCAACAGTTCGGTCTCCCACACCAGCTCTTTGATTGGCACCCCGTTAAGTGAATCCGGTATTTCTACTGACAGAGGACTTGGATTACCATTTTCTGGAGATTTGATGGAAGAGGAGAATGATGAGGAAGAGCAGGAGGAGGGAACTGATAGAGAGCACACTACCTTGCCAACATGGACTTCAGAAGTACAAAGTGAGAGGGAAGAAAGACAACAGTTAGGATGTTCTGATCTGCTAAGTTTCACTGAGGAGCTGATTGGAGGTTCTTCATTTCAACAAAGAGATTTACAAACACTCGAGCCAAATAGGGACAGATTCCTACAGAATACAGTGGATTACTATAATGGACATCCTTTACCGGCTGTTGATCGTGATAAATGGTCGACTGAACAACAGATCGGAGACCATGAATCTTCTCAAGATAGCTATTCACCTGTTTTAAGGTAAGCAATGCATCTCGATGTCTTAAGCTCTGTGCTATTTTACTTATCTGTTCAAAATGTACCTTACAGGGAGATTTGTCAAGTATTTAATACTCTTATCAACATGGGAGTGGACAACACAAAACAATGACAAATATTGTCCTCACAGGTACTGTATTTAGCATAAAAAATATGCTCATATCATAACATGGCAAACTCAAGCCCAACAGGCAACAACAGCTGTTAGTGTGTCAGTGTGCTGACTTGACTATGACTTGCCCAAAACTGCATGTGATTATCATAAAGTGGGCATGTCTGTAAAGGGGAGAAATTTGCCGAAATTTTAGCGCAAGTTTGGAGCATTATTTAGGCTCCTTTGCAACAAGCTAGTATGACATGTTTGGTGCCAATGGATTCCTTAGGTTTTCTAGTTTCATATGATATCTATCTTCACTCTAGTTTTAAAACACAAGTTGCGTTAATGTGTTTAAGGAATTAGTGGCGCTGAAACAAATTTGCGATAACGTGTTATTATCGCATTAACTTTGACAGCCCTATATATATATATATATATATATATATATATATATATATATATATATATATACGTAAATAGATTGGCCCCATTGTCAACAACAACCGATCCAGCTATTTGAGTCATTATCGGCCCGATATCCAATATCAGTATCGATGCATCTCTAAAATAAAAACAAACAAACATATTGTTGTCATACTGTATATCTAGCCATGCAGGTGGTTATGGTTTGATTTTCCAGGGTTTTGAGATATCCGTCTATGAGATTTCTACCTCCACACTAGGCTACCAGTGAAACATGTAGAAGTATCATTCCAGCATTCTTGCTTTTGTTCATGACAGACATTTTATTCCCAGGCTGCTGACAGCCAGTGAATGAAGATGCCTGTGCACACGTGTGTCTGTCCTCTGCACACACACACACACACACACACACACACACACACACTCTCTCACACACACACACACACACACACACACACACACACACACACACACACACACACACACACACACACACACACACACACACACACACACACACACACACACACACACACACACACACACACACACACACACACACACACACACACACACACACACACACACACACACCGTCCCCTTAGTTCTATGTTGGGTTTTTGAGTCTCTACAGCTTTCTCAATGGTCTGTATGTCAGAGGAATATTAGCATCACTGAACAGTCTGTTGAAATCAAGCTAGAATGCCCTCCTGATGAATTGAGTGTGATGATCTGTGTGTGCGTGTTTGTGTTGTATGGGTGAATGACAAACTAAGACTGACAGAGGATGTGAAAAGGAATATGAGTGGTGTGACAGAAACAGATTATGTGTTCGTAGTCGTGTGTATACAGTATATGTGTGAGTAAGAAACAAACTGTGCATCTTGTATGTGGGTATATTTCATGTGCTCGGCAGCAAGCTTTGATCCGCAGCACTGTGTGTGTGTGTGTGTGTTTATAAATCTGTTTACGCCTCATTAAATATGCATTACCTGCCTCATTACAGCTGAAGCCCCTCCACAGCTAATGGAAACAGCTCCCCTAGCTCTCTTACAAGGTGTGAGTGTATGCGAGCAAGCCCGTGTGCGAGTGTGTGCATAGGTAATACCCAATGTATCAGACAATAAAAGTTTGTCCATGTAGCTTCAACTTTACATTAGCAACGAGTACATAACATATTTAGGTCTGTGTTGTTTGTTTGGTTTTGTGTAATTGTGTTAAATATACTGTATGTGAAGCAGACTGTTCACTTCTATGTTTGTTATTGCAGACAAGTACTAGAAGATATGGTTTTATATGAATGAATGACATTTGATGTTGAGTTGTAAAGCAGAATCTTATTTCGTTCAGTTTTTGTGGATTTAAACATTGTTAAAAGTACCCTGTGAAGTTTTCTAGTAAACAAACTTTCCGTTTACGTTCAGTGTTTCTCATCAAAACACATCGTGTGTGTCCTTGAGGCCTAACAAATGTGTATAATGCATTTCCTTCCTTCCAAAATTTGCACTTTGCTGGGGCAGTGCTACATTTCCTGGCGCATTACCACCACCTGTCAATCAGTATGATAATGGCAGGAATGTATATCGTAACACTCGTAGTGCTACTGGTGGTGAAAAACTCCACAGGGTACCTTTAATGTGGACCTAAGATTAAGATTTAAACTCTCCAGTCTATTGAACAAGCTGAAGAACAGAATGAATGAGATGAAAATTTGATCTCATAAGCCACTGAATTGTCCTAATGAGATTATACTGGGCAGTTTGAATGTGGGTTTGATATACTGATTTAAGTAAACCCCCCCCCCCCCAATTTGTACATTTCAAGAAAACATAGACCATACCAAATACCAGACGCAGATGGATGAGGTTATCTGCATATTATTTGTATTTACAATTCTTTCTGAATTTCTCCTTCTTTCTGCACTGATCCCCAATCCCCTATTCCCCTAAAAGAAGACACCAAGATGTGACCTCACAGCTTTCCTCCCAGCCAACCAACGAGAACGCTGCATACCAGTGGACAGGAAGCGAGAATGTAACTCAGGGTCAAACCCAATATGGCTACAACTACCACCACATTGACCAAAGAACTGAAAACCAGAGCGCCCAACCAGCCTGTGTACATGCTAAATCCAACAGCCAGCAAAACTCCACAGATGTCTATGCTGAGTTTACTACTGAGGCCACAGCTGAACCGTACGGATCTGAGCAGGCTGAGGGCTATTATGAACCTGGAGGTAATGCAGAGTACAGCTTGGATGATCAAGCTTCCAAGTTTCAATATATAGCTGAAAGCCAGTATGGAGATGAGTCCATGTGCGCCCAGTATCAAGCTGATGACCAGAGTCAGTATGAGTCAGACCACGCTCATTACCAGTTTGACGAACAGCCATTCTGCCAATCACATGTCCACCCTGAGAGGGAAGATCATGCGCAGTATGTGCCGGAGGGATATGTTCACTTTCTCCTCTCAAGGTGAGCTTTCGCTCATACAGACTCAATTTTGCTCCCTGGGATCTAATAATATGTCTTACTGGTATCAGCCAACGGCCCCTTTGCAAGACAATGTAATTTCAGGTAGATTTTTTTTCTTTCATTGGATTGTAGAGGTTTTTTGTCCATTATAAGTGTGTGTGAAAGAGAGAGAGATCAACAGTGGATGTGCATCGGTTTTCCACAAGCTACGAGCTGCACAACTGTGTTTTACCACAGAGAGGCAGCACAAATCATTTCAACACTGTGATCAGTCCTTCAGATATCTTACAACATTTCCCTTTGTACCATAGCAGCCAAAGATTGATATGACAAGCTTTAATGAGCAGGTGAAAAAGTATTTGATTTGCAGAGGTGGAAAGAGTACTAGAATATTGTACTCAAGTAAAAGTATTGTTACTTTAAATCATTTTTACTCAAGTAAATTTAAAAAGTATGTCAGTTAAAATGTAGGCCTACGCTGAGTAAATTTAAAAGAAAAAAAGGGGGGGGGAATGATGATGAATGATACTACTATTGCATTAAATGTCAACTTATACACAAATGGAACAACATCAACAACAACCCCTTCTGTCCAAACCTTTAGACAGGCACTCTGCAGTCTGTGCATACAACTGATTATCAATTATATAAATATACAACTGCCTTCCTCAGTGAAGCCCCATAAAAAAAAATTAAGAAAAAACAGAAAAGAGACAAAACTCAGACAACTAAACAAAAATGATCGACAAGTCGAGCTATGGACACCACAGCGCCTGAAACTTGTTTTAGAATCAACAGCAGAATAAAACATCACACCAACGCAGACAAATATGGACATGTAAACAATAGGCTATAAACTCCACACAGAGGTACTAACACACATATCACAGCAAAGGAGAGACTGCACCGTTTTTACACAACAGGTAGCGCGCACACGCAACTACGTTGCTAGGCAACGAAGTGGTCGTTGACGTTCTTGTCTGGAGAGTCCAGTCAGTGTGTTGTTGGTACTCACCTGTCTGAACAGCACCTTGAAGTCCTGAACGCTCTGCTCAAGCTTCAACTTCTCCACTCGTTCATTCTCACAGCACAACCAGTCCACTCGGCGTCTCTGTCCCAGTACAACCAGTCCACTCGGTCCCACTGCGCTTCTCAAAGAAAGTCCCCACACATCTCATTGAAGGGAAAAGTTCCCCAGTGAAGCTGCAGCTGGACAATCCGATCCAGCACCAGCATGTTAGCATTAAGCATGTTAGCCAGACCTGGCCCGCCCCTTGCAGGTACAGGTAACGAACATTGTGGGTGTGTCACTTAGCGTGCTCACAGGTGGGGCATTAAATCAGTCATTAATTAAGGTAGAAGCAGCATTTGTTAACCATGCCAGGTACAATAATGCCAATTATAACCACACCCTACACCAGTTCCTTCATTTGATTGTGCTTGAGGTGCTAGGTAGCCCCTGCTGCAGGTGAACTCGGCCGTGAACGCAAACATTTATGACGTATCATATCGAAATTGAGCCAATCGCAACGCACGACTGCAGGTTCAGTTACACTGCGCATGTGTTAAAACTCCATACCTCCGTGACCCATGTCCGCCCGGGACCCAGCCTCCTTTCCATAGGCCTTGAGTGGAGTGTCTCCTCTCTGGAGCTCTGCTGCCCTCCTGCGGCCGCAGACACACCTGCAGCTTCTTCTCTGCTGCACCTGCTGATTTATGGTAATTGTCTAGAAGAGAACCAGCAAACTGGGGAAACTCTCGCGAGATTGTTAGGGTTAGGCGTTAACCTCGAATAATTAAGGTTAGGATCGGTGGTCGGGCAGCGAGTCTCGCGAGAGTTTTTGCAAGTTTTTTTGCAGATCTCAGATCTGATTTTGCAATTATCTCTTATCTTTCCTCTGTTTAATTCTCACACAGGACTTTTCCATGTGACTTTTGTTTTTACTCTGTCTTAGGTGCGAGTTTAAATTCAGTGAGGTAATAATAATACACTTTCTTAATAAAGCCGCTTCAAAACAAAATTACAAAGTGCTTTACATGGTTGAACCACGATTAAAACATTTTAGGACTCAGGCAAATAAACAAATAAGCCATGTTGAAAATAAAACTGTGTGCTAAAATCAATAAAAGGCTTTTTTTTTTTTTTTTTTTAAAGATAATATTTGAGAAGTGATTTAAATGTTACTGATTCTGCAAGAAAAATACTCACAAAAGTACAAGAAGGCCTTTACAAGAAACAACTTTGTTACGGTAACGAGAGTAAATGTAATTCGTTACCTCCACCCTTGCTGTTTTGTCAGTGCATCGTGTTACAGGATATATACTTGTAAGATAAAAAAAAGGATTAAAGAAGCGGGAATAGGTCCATTTCTGATGTACAGATGACAAAATGTAGCCTACAGAAATGTGTCTGTTTATTTCCTGATATAGACCCCCATCTTATAGGATGGTTCACATGTTTTCAAGTCTGTCTTAGAACAATACTCACATGACCATATATCTCCTGTCCACACTGGCCATTAAATGATAGGAGAGATGCGGGAGAAAATCCACAATCCTTGTTCCATGCAAAAATAATCCACAGTCTACTAATCTGCAGGTGTGAAGTTTGAAAGAAGTCAATTCAAGTCAATTTTATTTATATAGCCTAATATCACAAATCACAAATTTGCCTCTTTGAGCTTTACAATCTATACAGCAAATGACACCCTCTGTCTCCAGACCCTCGGTCGGATAAGGAAAACTCCCCCCAAAAAAAACAGGGAGAAAAAACGGAAGAAACCTCAGGAAGAGCAACAGAGGAGGGATCCCTCTCCCTGGATGGACAGACATGCAATAGATGTGTGTACAGAATGGACCAACATAATAAAATTACAACATGCAGTGTTTGTCAGTCAAGGAAGGCCTAAAAAAAATATGCTATTGAGTTGCATTATGGGAAATACAGGACCCATACTAGTGACCAGAGGTCAGAATGCCTCTGCTGCTGCTTCTATTATCCCTCACCCAAGATGTGTTATTTTTGTCTCAATCAAAAGTCAAAGTCATGTTCTGGAATCAGTATTCAGTGTGTTTACAGTATATGCACACATGTACGCTGTGCATATGTGAATGTGTGTGTACTACAGTTTAATTGTTCCTTGTTAGCAGTGTCATCCTGGTACTTGTACTGCCCTACTTTGTAATTCTGATGACCTGCCCCCTCTTTGGGATGCACGACCCTCCCCTGTCTTTTACTCTGTGTGCCTGCGTGCATGCACGGCAGACCTTTTCATAATCAAGTGGTCATGTGACTTGATTGTGGAAAGAGTGGTTCAGTCTGTCTGCTGGGAGAAGACAGAGTGAGGGAAAGGTAGGTGTCCTAAGAGAGATTTTTTAAAAAGAAAAACAAAAGCGTGTGTTTGTGTGTGTGTCTTTGTGTCTTTGTTTCTATAACCATGTGTAGTGTACTGATTTCTCTGTACTGCTTTCCTCTATTGTTAGCAGGCCTTATGTTAATCAGAGTGTGTTAGAGGGGCTTTGGTTGGGGGGAGGTAGCAACACTGCTCAGTATTGTTTCCTCAGCCCACACGTGCAGCCTGGGAATGAAGCAGTGAGTCGCTTTCTCTCCGTCTGCTTCTGTAATATTTTATGTCCAAAGTCAAATGAACAGAAACTCTTCCTCATTCAATGTCATGGGAAAAGTTAGATTCTTTTTCTTTGTAGATGGTTGTCTTTGGCTTGTTTGGACCAATACTATGCGTGGCTGTGCCTATGCTGGCAGTGGTGATAGCAATGATAATTTATGTTGTGGCTCATTATTGTGTTTCTGTGCCTCTGAGCAGACACTCCCAACAGGGAGACGGTGCCGCAGGGATGATGATGAAGATGGCCTCCAGTGAGGAGGCTGCTGAGGAGATGGATAACAGAGAAGGTAAATACACAGCAAGATAAACTAAACTTACATTGATCCTGTTATTTAAAATATTTGGATATTTTAGTGCTTATGATTTTTGTTGCACATTATAGGTAAAAGGTTAGAGGTATAGGCAGGTAAATTGTACGATGGATATCAATATTCAATGTTTAGCAGTCTAACGGAAATACTTATCCTGATTTAGGAGGCTTACTTGGATTTATTGACAAATGTACTCTCCTTTTTCATATAAAATCTCTCTGCTGCACTGAGTTCTGTCTTCTGTTGCCAGAAAATCATGTGAGATGATGATATATAGAAATGTCAACTTTTAATACCCTAAAAATGAATGATCTTCTTTCATCATTATCCTTTCCAGACATGCCTTTGTTTCCAGATTAGTCAGGAGGTCCATATGGGTTTTTTTAAGGACAACAACCTCATGTGGCTTAAAAGATAGTCGCATGAGGGTAAATTACAGTGGATCAACAACCTTTCTCTGAAAACAAAGTAAGAAACTAAGAAACAAATGAAACCACCTCTCTTTGACCAGATCCACCCTCCTCTGCGGATCTGTCTGGCGGGTCCAATCAACGGAGAAAGTTGGCAGCTCCACCAATGAATGTGTCACTGGACCGCAGCGAGGGATCTCTTCAATCAGAAGACGCCCTGGACACAGAGGACGAGGCCTTGGACACTGGTGACGACCTGGATGTCAACATAGATGAGCTGGACACGCCTGATGAGGCCGACTTACTGGAGTTCACCAGAAACGGTCAGACACATACCTGAAGATACAATACAAACATGTCAGACGGACACACATACAAAGTACTGTAAAAATCTAAATTTGTTGTTATGATGTCTTGTAAAACTTGTCTTTATGGCCCAAACAGGGGACTCAGAGTCTGATCTGGGTGCAGCAGCAGCATCAAGTGATGCTGTGGCAGGACACAGCAGAGCAGCTGAGGAGAGCAGGGAGAACAGGCTGTGGAGGAGCGTGGTGATTGGAGAGCAGGAGCATCGCATCGATATGAAGTGCATTGAGCCATACAAAAGAGTCATCTCTCATGGAGGTACGCAATTATACAAATGCTTAAAATCCATACCTGCCTGTATGTTTCATAGCTCTCCCTCTTGATGCTTCCCATTCAGCTGTGTCTTGCTTTTTGAAATGAATCAATGAACCTACAGTAAATCAACTCCAGCTCAAAGTAAGAATGAAAGGTTCAGCGTTTTATCTCAAAATGTCCTTGTTTGAAAACTGAAGACACACATGCAACGCCAGTTTAAAAGCTCTGCCCTGCAATTTCAAATGTTTTGTGAAAACTGTTTCATACAGAATAAAAGCCCAGGTTTGTGCATCTGCACCGGACGTGAGACCGACTGTCTTTTTTCATGTTTTCAGGTTATTACGCTGAACAGAATGCCATCATCGTGTTTGCAGCATGCTTCCTACCGGACAGCGACTGTGACAATTACAATTATGTAATGGAAAACCTTTTTCTGTAAGTAAAGCTACCCTACATCATCCAAAATCTGTGGACATGTAAACAAGCCAGGACCATAAGCACTAATGTGCTGCAAGATTGTAGATCCAGGCTAGTGGGATTGCTCCCATTCTCATGGCTACAAGAGCACTAGTGGAGTCAGCCACTGATGTTGGCCTGAATAAGGCCTGACTAGCAGTCTGTGTTACAATTCATCCCAAAGGTTTTCAGATCAAGTCAAGTTCCTCCCCACCAAACAATGAAACCACTTCTTTATGATCCTTTGTTTGTGCACGCAAGCATTGTGCTGTTGAAACTCAGAAAGGGCCTTCCCTAAAGTGTTGCTACAAAGTTGGGAAGTTTTTCTTTTGTCTCGGTAGGTATGTAATAAGTACGTTGGAACTAATGGTGGCAGAAGATTACATGATTGTTTACCTGAATGGCGCCACGCCTCGCAGGAGGATGCCCGGCTTTACCTGGATGAAAAAGTGCTACCAAATGATAGACAGAAGGTAATATTCACACAAACAAGTGCACAGCAACTGTAATGTACTATACTACTGTATAACTGTTATGTTTAACACACACAAACCTTCATGTTTTGCCACCACATTAAACCACTCAATTGGCACACACTCTCTCCACTGTTATTTTCTCCCAAACCTATTTAGGCTCTTATTACATGGGGCCTTGGTTTTGATTACATATCACATAGATAATGAGTTTAAATGACATTATATTACACTGGTACATTGTGCGAATGTCCAAAGCAGAAGAATTTCAAATACATTTGTTTGATTAAAAAGAAAGAAACATCGAAAACAAGCTTGTATGGGGAAAGTGAATAATAAATCATCTTCCCCTTTGCAACACATTTTATTAAAGTGCTCATTAGATTAAATAGAGACTTTAAAAAAAGATAACTCACTCACTATCAGAGTGTAAGTTTTATTCATATAAATAAGAGTATAATGAATAAAATCATGCCTGCTCAGCCAAACTTACATTAATACGTACAGATTTTAACTTGCTGATTTACTTGTATCAGTAGGTTTTCACTGTGATGCAAGACATAACTAGCACATGTTTGGTGATTGTTTTTCTATTTTGGACATTAGTCCCATCACTATTCATCAACAGAGTTTCATAGGTAAGCCAGTAGGGGGCGGACCTATCCTACGTTCTTACTAACTATCTGACTGGGATAAACCTTTTCTGTCTAATGCTCAGCAGCAAATGTGTGATGAACTCAGTAGTACTTTTTGACTGTAATGATGTCACTGATTATAAGTGTCAGAAATCCCTCGTTCACTCATTCACTAATCCCTATAAAACAGACAGTCAGTAGTCCATAGTGAGCAGAAAATTGAGATTTCTGACACTTATGAGTAATCATTTCAGTGAGTCATCACTGATAAAATGCAACACATTGCATTGTGGGATTGTCAACAGAAAGTAGTGTACGTACCATAAACAATACTTTTCTCACTCCATTGTGGGACTATTTGATGGCACTTTATTAATGTATATATTTTACACTCAAATAAAATGTCAGTAAATGTCAGTGATACATTAAAATCATAAGTGCTCAGTAAGTGTACATCCTCATTTCAACAACTACTCATGCTGTTTTTATCTTCTTCAGCTGAACAACGTAACCAAGTTCTCTGCCTATCATTGCCCATCAACTTTACAGTATACCTGCCAGCAGGAATTGTTAATAACTAATACTTAATAATAAGTGAATAATTTACAGTTATTAATGAAGCTTTTACTATTTTTATACCACTTCTGCCTCTCCTCTCGTCCCACAGACTTAAGAAAAACCTTAAGATGTTCATCATTGTCCATCCTTCCTGGTTCATACGGACTTTGCTGGGAATCACCAGACCCTTCATAAGGTCTCATTGTTGTACTTACTGTACAAACATTCACACAGGACAGGATGTACATCACAGGTTTTAATTTCAGAAAATGCACACATTGCACAACTCAAAAGCCAATAACTATATCCATGCATGCTACCAATACGTATTGGAAAGGAATTCTCACAATGCTATCACAGTTTCCGGGATACAGTATTTCTCTATCCCCTTCTTTGTGATCTATTAGCACTTGACACCACCACAAATCGAAACACAACACCCTTTAAGTGTTTCCAAGGTGACGATTTGATTATGCTGGAAATCCAGAAGCCAACTAACACGCACATTGCGTTGCTCATCACTGTGACAAACCTTTATGATTTCTGTTTTCAACAGCTCCAAGTTCAGCAGTAAGATCAAGTATGTGAACAGTCTGCAGGAGCTTGGAGAAATCATCCCAATGGAGTATGTCCACATTCCACCCAGCATTGTAAAGTGAGTCAACATGTATCAATATGTAACATATGAATCTTCACACACATTTTCCCTTTGTGTGAAAACAGCTTTTTAGTATTTTATTCTGTCAGGAAACCTTGTCCTTTTATCTATTTTTGGTGACAGAGCCTGTCTTCATAATCTGCATAGAGTGACAATGTGAACAATTTCATCAGAATAACTACCATGCCTCTACTCCTCCACTCCAGTTTTGCCAGTTTAACGTGTCAACTAAAATTTGTTTGTCGAATAAGCACAAACAAGTCGTAGAACCTTTTTTTTCCAGTGGCTGTTTGTGGACTAAAAAAAAATCTCTCACTCTGCCCCAAGGTATGACGAGGAGAGGGGTACACACAAATTTGCATGCCTGAGGTAAATCACCTAACCTGCCTGTATATCAGTTGGTCGTGTAGACGTCTCCCTGAAAAATCCTTCAACGCTATTTTGAATTTTCTCATGCTGGGACTAACCTTTCACTTTGGCTGTTTTCTTATCCAACATAAAATGAGCCAGATATTGATTTTCTCAGTCTGTGATGTGGCTGTCCTTGTAAACTGGTTGATTTCACTTCTCCTCTGTGACATTTTAGTAGAAATCTAATGAACATACCTTTCTATACCTTGAAGTAGCTGTCACTAGCAACTAGATATACACAGTCACTCCCAAAGCCACTATAAACAGGTCTGATGGTTTGTTATGTAATTAACTTGCAATGCATAGTGGGACAGAGTCCAACTGGAAAACACCAGTTCTCTGTCAGTATGAATGCTTGCCAAGGGTTCAGAGTTTCAGTGGACTGCTCAGACTAGACTTTCTCATAATTGGCAGCACAATATCACTGCAGTGTAAGTACAGTATTTTAACTGCAGCTGGCTGACAGGGTTGTCACAATATCAGATTTCCACTACACAATTATCATGGCCAAAAGAATTCACGATGACGATATTATCGCGACATCTACAGAAATTTTGAAACAAATGATAATGCAATCAGTCAAATTCATAACTTTGTTTATTGTGCGTTTCATCTCTTTTTGGCAAAAAAATTACACCCTAAATACAAATGTAGGGAGGTGGAGAGTCTGTAATCATAACTGTATACTGTATATAAAATGATTTAAGAGGCGCTAGATTATTTATCATATTTGTATTATTAACGTGATATCAATATTTCATTTTCAAATATCGTCAATACCGGTATATCGCAACACCCTTACTGGCTAATGATAGCCTCCAGTGAGATGAGTTACAACTATCAGCATGAAGCAGGGCCCAGTAACCACAAATACTAAAACAAAGTCATCATGGTAGCAGTGTACACTGTTGTCTGTGGCTTTATCGATACCACCACCAGATTGCATTAGAGTAAAAACAACAACAACACATAGTGGCTTTAATGTATGGCCAAGTTTAGGAAAACTAAAACGAGTTGGTTAAGGTTAAGGAAAGATAACCTTCATAACCTGCACCGCTATAACAACGTCACACTTCTTTGCTACTGAGAGGACACAGTCATGTACAAGACTACTTTTGAACAAATGACCAATGCTTTTGTTGTTGTTTTTCTGGTGAGGAAATTTTTTTAAATATGTTTTATGATTTTTATGATCAGGGGTGGATTAAGTGATTTAGGGGCCCCAGGCAAACGCTGTCTTGCTTTACTCACCCTCTCTAACTGGGAAGTAAAACTATTACCTATTAATAATAAAACTATTAATACCACACACAAAAGTCTTGCTTTCAAATGTTTCGCTTCAAGTGAAGAGTGAAAGAGAGGTATTATCAGCACAATGTACTTAAATGTACTTAACGTCTGTTCAAGGTGGAGCTTTCAGTTCTAATATGATGCTGGATAGTTTAAGTCATAATAATGCATCATATTTTAATTGTTATATTTTGTTAGTCAAATTTGAACAACGTAACCAGTAACATTTCTCTGTCAGGTTAATGTGGTACTACAATGTTTTACTCTGAAGTAGAAGTACACAGTAAGTAGTATACAGTTGCATATTGCAGTTGAGTTGCATATTTTTAAGTGCTTTGGGGGATTTTGTAAGTTATTTCAGGGTACAATGAGTTAGAATAGTAACATGATTCAGTATTATTCATATCTAAACATCATTATAACTGTATAGCTGTTCGGGGCCCTTTTAGTTGGGGCCCCAGCCAGTTGCTTACCTTGCTCCTGTTTATGATTACTTCCTATTCATCCATTTCTATCCAGATCTACAATCTAAAAAGAGAAAAGAGTCTGTTTGCAGTTCTCAGGCTGCCTAAAACACTCACAAACACACTTGCTGATGCTTTGGTGGAAATAGAGTGAAGATGAGGCCGTAACTTTAACCCTTAACCCTATCCATCATCTAAGGGGCCATGTCTTGAGTCTGAAAACTAGAGATTGACCTAGACCCGGTGCTTGTAAATAAAGTGTTGACTGTTTAAAATGTTGGATTTTTTTACTGGTTTATTGTTGGGAAATTGTTGCTCCCTGTGCATTGCAGTGCATCTGTGGCCCACTCCTTTGACCTTGAAAACTCCCACTTTAGAGCACCGATGCTTGTTTTCCTTTCCTTCCATTCACCCTCCTATGGCAGTGTGGATAAAGGCTACTAATCCCCAGCAACTGCATGTGTACTGACAATATGGTCGCCCCCTGTCACTTCATTGTTTACCTCCCTCGCTAACCTTTGCTCTCTGCCCTCCAACCCAATGCTAATCCAGACTGGATACAGAATTGCAAGACACAACATCATAGTAAGTAGTGGGCCATTGTTCTCTGTCAGCGAGTGAATTTAACAGAGACAAAGAAAGAAATGATGGCTGAATATTGCGTCAATATTCAATGAACAGGGAAAAATGCCCATATTAAAAGAGGTATTGTCCAGTCTCTCTTTAGCTCTGCATCTTTTGTTCACAGAATTACCTGACTGCTCTAATATCTGATCTAGTCAACTAACTGCTTCTAAACCTGTGCAGGGTTTCTGATAAATAACTGATTACATGGACACATACAGGCACTGATTTGCTAGAGAAAAACAATAGGAAATCATCTCATATTTACTGTGTATTTTACATTACACTGATATAACTTTAGATATTTCCAGGCTAGTTTCCCTGCAGTGGACCAATTAACAATTTTCAACCTCGCTGAACTCTCTCATGCTGGTCTGCCGGCCTCACAGAGGGTATCCCCAAACATGTTCGTGCTAGCATTTCATTGGAGACAGTGCTTTCCATGACTAACAAAGACTATTAGTAGTAGTAGTAGTAGTAGTAGTAGTAGTAAATGCTTGGCTGTGAGGTAACTACTACTATTACAAAGCCATGGTGCCTGCTGTAGGGAATGAATCTGTTTTTATGAATGAGTAATGAAATAATAGTTGCTAAAGAGAGTAGAATGAAGAGATAATCATATATCCAACCTGCTGCAGAGCAAACGTATCACTCTTGAGTTGTATTATTTGCAGAGTAAACCATCTTAAAAAATGCCACAGTGAATACACCCTATACATCTAAGAGCAGGCCTGGTAGCCACCGAACAAATGCTGATTTTTTAGTGGTGCAGTTAAAGGAACAGTGTGTAGGATTTAGCAACATCTAGCGGTGAGGTCGCAGATTGAAACTTCTCCAGTGTGCCAAGCGTGATGGAGAACTACGGTGGCCGACACAAAAACGCGAATGGCCCTATCTAGAGTTGTTGTAAGAGTAGCGTAGGTCAGCAGAGCCAGTGTGTCGAGTGTGTGTGTACATGGGAAGTGAGTGGTGAAGCAAGAGAGAGAGAACGGCGGCGAATGTGTCTGAGCGAACAAGTGAGCTAGTGGAGCAGAAGACAGAGTTAGTTTAGCTTTGAGAATATCAAGTGAATGTACAGTGGAAGTTGCAGTTTGTGCAGAAATAAATGCTGCAGCTCCTCAAGACCAACAGGTGTTGACCCTATGGGTCGTGTCTAGAACCAGCAAATTGGGAAATCTGGCAAAAACTGGCAAAAACTCTCACAAGACTCGCTGCCCGACGACCTATCCTAACCTTAACTATTCAAGGTCAATGCCTAACCATAACCATCTTGCGAGAGTTTCCCAACTCATGGGTTACCTTCTAGACACGACCCTCCATATGTAGATATAAACGGCTTATTCTAAGGTAATGAAAACACGACAATTATTATTTTCAGGTGATTATACACTTAAAGGGGCTATATGTAAGAATCAGAAATTGCTTGTTCACAGCGACACCTGTGGCCGCAATGTCAACGAAAGTCAGCGTCCTGTTGCTCGCGCTCGCGCTTGTGCTCGCGCTACATTGACATGAACGAGCACCGGTCTAAACAGCGAGGCGACACACGTCAGCTAACACACAATATCACTCTATATTTCACCTGCTTGGCAGTAATGTTAGCTGACCAGACGAAGGTCTCTCCATGGATCAATGTTGATTCTAGTGCTGGCTTTTCCTGCTTCAGCCGATACCGGAGGGAACGGGGGGGGGGGGTGGACCGACACCCGGTCGGGGGGGGGGGGAGACACCGAGTGGGGGGGGGAGACACCGACACCCGGTCGGGACGATAACGTAATTCGCTGCGAAGCCCCGTCACTTCACAAGACACGGGAAACCTCTGTTGGTCTGGAGGAGCTGCAGCATTTATTTCTGCAAAAACGTCCACTGCACATTCACTAGATATTCTCAGAGCTAAACTAACTCTCTGCAGTGTGCGCGCGTGCACGTGGAGTTGGAGCGAGCCGAGCGGGTGATAACGAGTGCGGTGTGCGAGCAGGCAGCAGGAGCAGAGCTGCTGCGCGCTCGCGTACCCACACGCGAGCGCGCATGGGATTCCGACCCGTTATGATTTATACACGTGAAAAGTTACAAATAGTCCCTTTAAGAAAAGATACTTATTAATATTATATTCCATTTCTGCCAATAGATCCTCTAATTTTTACACACTGTTCCTTTAACAGAAAAAAAAACATAATAATGTATAGTTAGAATGTAAATAGACATATCTCCTGTCCCATTTCAGTTACGGTCATAAAATATGTGCATCTGCAACAGGGCTAATTTAGCTTTTGCAGAGCAGTTTATGATCTGACTACTGTTGTTATTTCTCACATATGGTACAGTTTTCATTGTCAATCCCTCTGCTTTAAATGTTTAATTCCAATGCCTCGATGACAAAGATGTAGTACAATTTGTTCTCTCTCATCTTCTCTCCCACTCAGAGCCGACAGGAAGGGGAGCTCTTTTGTTTGACAGTTACAAGACGCCTGGCTGCTGCCTATCTTCTCCCTGCACCATGCTGTACTCCACCGCAGCATATCTGAATATAAGCCAGCCTGCAGCATGATGTGTGCGGCACATAGTTGTTACACCAACAACTAGCAATGGGTTAAAAAGGAAGATGTTGTGGTGCAAAACATCAGACAGTTCATTGAGGAGTGTGCTGAACATAATACTGTATTTACAGTTCAGAGACGGTCACTGTGCTGAAGGGAAGATGCTTTATCCTGTATTACTGTACATTACACAGCACTTGATTGTGTCCCCCCCATTCCGTAACTTTTGTTTTCTTTGACTTAATCTTTAATTTGACTTTGATTCTCATGTAATTCACATTGGAGGAATTACTAACTGTCTTTTTACATTCATGTATTAATCTACCCTGTCAGTAACCCATGGTAATAATAAGTGTGGATTCTCTGATGACTCTTTCACCTAATAACCAAATACATGCAAACATAAGTTGCATTACAGCCCATCTGCTCACAAATAAACACGTGTGTTGCGTGGACACTTGGGATGTTACTTTGCTGTAGCTCTGTCAATAGACTGTATTGTTAGGGATACTCTAGTTCAGGTGTGTCAAACTCAGTTTCACTACGGGCCACACTGGGAAATGAGAATCACATCAAGGGCTGGACATATACAGTTTATTGTTTTTTTTTTACATGCTTTTTTAAACGAAAAAATAGAAATACAATGTCTTCTCACATACAATTTACTCCATAAAGCCCTAAAAAAAGTCATCAGAAGTTGCTTAGCATTTAGTTGAGCATGCATTCTTAATACATTTTACAAGTAGGCTACCATACAGCCAACTCAAAACAACCTGTTTCACAGGCCTGAATATGACAACTCAATGGTTGTGTGGGGCATTCAATAAAACAAAAATATGTCCTGATGTAAAAGAAAAATAATGAATCTTTAATTTTGTTCTTGCCCATATCTCTACAAGTCTCATATAGCCTGTTTCAGAAGCCTGAATTTGACAACTCAATGGTTGTGTGGGGCATTTAGTAAAAAAATAAAAGTAAATGATCTTTGATCATATACTATAGTTTACATGTCCCATACTGCCTAGCCTCCTGGCATGGAATCAGTTGCACATAAAACCCTAAAAATGCGCCATTCTGTGTTAGCTAGCTTGCAGACAGTGGAGTCACGCCTGTGTGTTTGGTGTAGCGCAGCTGTGCAGACAATAGGTGAGCTAAAATTTATTGAGAACCTAAATTGATATGGGGGCGGGATCAAAATTTGCGAGGGGCCGGATGTGGCCCGTGGGCCTTGAGTTTGACACATGTGAGTTACACTGTAATTTTAGGTAGTCAAAGTTTACAAAATCCAGACTCAAAAGTATCTTTGTACTGTACATGTCTGTTTTGTTTGTAATGGCATGAAACAGAATGGCCAAGTCGGTTTTTGAATAGTTTCTGATGATGTAAGTGACTAATGTCACAGTGGATTTTTACTTTATTTCGACAGCTCACTCAACACCTCATACAATTTTTAAAAGGCTGTAATTTGGCTGTTAACACTGTATGTCACTGTGAAAATACTTGCGACATCATTTCATAAAGAGAGTGGAGAGCTCAGTGCACTGCAACACGTGCAAAATGACAAAACATGAGCAAATTAAGAAAACATGAATTTGACAACACATGAGCAGCGAAATGAGAAAAAACAAGTTAACACAGAAACATGCTGCAATTATAGAAACGAGCTACAAATTTCAGCAAAGTTTTTTCTGTATTTGCTTGTGTTTTGTCTACATGTGTTTTCTTAAGTTGCAGTGCGTTGAGCCCTCAGGGCCACCATAGTTATCAGTAGCTGTGTTGCATGCTTTCAGTTGCTACAGTTTGAGATTACTCTGATATCTGATTACTCAGCCAAAAGCAGATTGTGTACCAATGTAATTTTAGTCATGTTTGTCTTGGTTGTGTGTGTGTGTGTGTGTGTGTGTGTGTGTGTGTGTGTGTGTGTGTGTGTGTGTGTGCGCGCGCGTGCGCGTGTGCGTGTGCGTGTGCGTGTGTGTGTGTGTGTGTGTGTGTGAGATTGTTGGAGTGATGAAGAGTGATGGTTAGAGCGGCACAGTATAGAGAGGGCGTACTGTGCAGGTTGAGTTGTGTCTATTTTATTTGCCTTCTCTTATATTTGTATACTTTTGTTTGTGGCTTGCATTTATTGTAAAATATGTCAAATGTTTTACTTCAATAAAGATGTGTTCCTCCTCAAAGAGTCTTTTCAAAAAGTATGACATACACCACAATAAACACTTTGCTCATTGCATAATAATCAAAAGTACCCCGTCCGCAGTGACTTGCATATAATCACAGAATCAAACATCTTTTAGATTTCTTTTAGAATCCATTTTAAAATCGTATAACTTACAAGGTCCAAAAAGGTCTCACAGATCTGCTGGTTTAAGCCTGCTAGCTGCTCCAGAGTCCAGGTTAAACGGTCAAAGGGTGATCAAGCGTTTGCTGTACTGGCACATCAGCTCTGGAACAGTCTTCCAGTTAGCATTCGATCTGCTGACACTGTTTCTGCTTTTAAATCCTGTCTTTTTACAGACTAGCCTTTTCGCCTGACAACTAGTCTTATTTGTTTACGTAATGCATCTCTGTTGTACAACCACCTGATTTTAAGTTTATCTTGATTTCTATTATTAATAATACTATTTCATATTAAAGCACAGTATCGACTCCTTTAAGTCTTTTTGAAGCAGCAACTTGTCCTCAGTCTATGTGGAATCATGTATCAGCTACACATTTGAATACAGCACATTTTTCCTGTTCTTCTTTGCGCACCTGCTCAAGCTTGGTCAGGTTGCATTCGGGACTGTGGGTGAAAAAGAGTCATTTTGGCCACTCACATTAACATTGTTGTTTTGATGCGCCAGTATTTGATGCCCTCGGAATGAGAACGGGCTGTTTTCACAGACAAGTACTTGTATACTTAAACTGTGTAAAATCAGTGGAGTGCCCCTTTAATGAATGATTACAGTAAATTGTTTAGACCTACTACACTATTTCTAAAGTTTATTTGAATTTTTAAATTTAGGCTACATACCGTATGATGCACAACCATGTAGTAAGCCAGAGGGAAGTCCTCTTCTTCCTGGCTTAACGGTAACGTTATGTATTTCCTGCTTAATTTGAATTTCCTGTAAATACACAACAATAAACAAATATGGATTTCTGTTAAATTCAGTACATTGAAACAAATAGCTCACAGATCTACAATTACTGAAACCTGTAGTTTAAAATGACACACTTGCAGTCTTGGGTTGCATTGATATAATACTCATCGGGGATCTTAACACTCTTGTGGAAGGCTCTGGTGATGGCCAGTATTTTGGCCTGCTTCAGTGCCTCCTTCTCTCACTGCAGGATTGCTGAACAGCTGCACACTTTCTCTGGGCCGCCATCATCATCCGTATACTCCAACCACCTGTAGCTGAGAACGTTGGGAGGATCCCAGTCTATTTCTGGGGGCTTGTACAGCATCTACAGCAATCCCAGTACAACAGTGAGCTTCAGCAACAGCCAGCATAGTTTCAGTAGCTTCATTATTTGAGAGAAATACTACTATTACAGTGTGAATTCTGTATATAGTCCAGCTGTACTTAGTCTTTATATCTTTTTAGAGTCACATTTACAGTCACATTACAACAACATGCAGTGCTGAGCTGTTTTATCTCTAATATAGAATTATTTAATTCTGAAAGCTACGCTTAAAATGTCTGATGGAGGCTTTGTTGTCTGGCACAGTAAAGGTGATGTTCTAGTTACTGTGTAGATAAATTCCTCTCATTAAGGATCCAGGTAGATTAGTCACTCCATATGTTATTGCCCCTGGAAACAAGATAAGATAGCCAAACATAGGATTTCCATAAAGCAAAGTTCATGTTTCCATGTAGATAATGCTGACATATATTAACTAGAAATGCTCCTAGTTTAATGAACAGACAATCAAAAATGATACCACATTGAAAACACGAGCAACAAAAGGAAAACTTTTCAGCCTTCTAAGTTGAAATGAATAAATTCTAAAACTGTACCTTTATGTTTAGTCAAGTAGATTTTTAAAAATTAAACTATTGGTATACTTATGAAAAGACTTTTGAAAAGGAACCCAGAGTCAGCAAGAATGCTGTCGACTCGTTCTTCCAGATTCAGTTAATTCCTCTCCTCAATGTAAAGGTCCCTCTGAACATACATAATGTAATCCTTGTTCTCTACAAATTCTCTTTCATATCTGTGGTAACCCAGGGCTTATTGGGTAAAGAAACTAAATTACATTTACTCCGGTTACTGATGATCGAGCTGACTGAATAGCTTTTTTGTCCACTTGATCATCAGACTGAATTGACATTTCATTTCACTTAATTCAATCTTTTTGTATTGCTGATCTGGGGTGAGGGCGATGGTTCAGAGGTCTGAAACATGGCTATGATTTTGGAGTATTTTATTAAATCAGTTGTAGTTGTACCTTAAATTGGGCAACTGAGGATGCAGGTCAGCTAAGAAAAGTCATCTTGACTTTATTTTGCGATTTCCAATTTTTCGCTTTAAAAGTAACTATATGTCCTATCAGCCTTTTGAAGTTGTAACAATCTGTTTATCATGCTATAGTCATGTTTGTCTGCATAAATGTACACATATGTCAGAGAGGAAGTGATAAGGACCTTTATGTGTGAATGCACAGTATGAGTATAACTAAGCTGGAGACCAGCAGAACTGCTACATTGGCAAATATTACCAAAGGTTGCACATCTATACTATATATATATGCAATCAGATTGTATGAAAATAACAATATGGAATGTGATGCTGCCATTACGTTTATGGACTGTGCTTCATATTCTGTATGAAGTCAAATCCAGGACCTGATTTTTTGTCATAAAGCAGGTTCATAAAGTCAGGCACCTGACCAAGAAAAAGCAGGAACATTCACCTATACACGCACCACAAACTGCTAATATATTATTATAATATATATTTCTTTGTTTTATTCTGGGCTCATGCTGCAGCCCTGCCTAAATAATCTAATATGGTAAAATAATTTCATGGAATTCAATCCACTCATTTGCCTATTTCTTGCTGCTGTAATGTGGATTCATTTATACAAAACTTTAATGCCAGATCTTTTTATATTAATCTTTATTATTATTATTATTATTATTATTATTATTATTATTATTATTATTATAGGCCTATGTAGGGTAGACAGTGAGGACCATGGTTTGGGTGATTGGGAAAGGATAGTCCTCATGTCGCCCTCTTGTGGTTTGATTCAAAAGCCAAAGGAACATACCTGACAGTTACTACAGGCTTGGTATATCCATCCACAGGAAGGCTACCATCAAGTTTAAGTTAAGGTTTCCAAAACGCTAAGCACTATTACGTTTTTTTCACCTTTTTAGATCTGCCTTGTTGTTGTTATTTAATTTTATTTACTGTTTTTTTTTTTTTTTTACATTTCCTTTCCACTGTCATCTATAATTATCCATTGACTGTCTATCTGTAAAGTGTCCTCGGGTGACTTGAAAGGCGCTTACAAATAAAATGTTCTTATTCTTATTATTAAGAAACGATAATAAAAACTTCGCCGTTTCCAGAACTTGCCGTGCATTCCCATCACCCAAGGGCCCTACTTCGGGTTTTACCAGTATCGAAACATCCAGATGAAAATCTGCGTCGTATTTCCCTAGACGAGTCCATGAATGCCTCATTTTGCAATTGTTATATTTCCTACAACCTATGAACGCAACGCGTGACTCCCCGGCTTTAGTCACGTGGTCAATGACGTAGGGCAGACGTAAGCGCTACAGAGGCAGATGTGTAACAACACATGTAATATTTACCTCTCTGAGCACTGAGGACTTCATTCTCACCGTCATACTGTGAGTGGACCTGACTGAAGTCAACACCGGCACCGTCATCTCTCGAGTACAACCGGAACCTTTTGGTTAAAACCTCTTTAGGAACAGGGAGCCTCTAGTGAAGCTAACAGCAGCTAACTCAGCTAGCATAGCTGGTGAACTTTTACCATACTTTATCCCACAAGCTAAACCAGACAGGTGAAGCTAGAGCTAAATACAAGGACGGACTTTGAACTCTACAAGGGTAAGACTTCAGTTGTGCTAGCTGTCAAAGAGCCTGTAGCCGGTAGTGCTGGCTGATTAGCCCGGTGCGACTTCCTTGTGTCGTTCGAGGTCATTCTACACGGTTCATCCAGCCAGCTGTTACCGGGGAAACTAGTCATGAAGAGCCTCCCGTATTTCTGCCGGGGAGAGGTCGTCCGAGGCTTCGGGAGGGGAAGCAAAGAGCTGGGGATTCCCACAGGTGAGTTTTAATCGTCTGCTTTTCACCTCTATGAGCTTTTTTTTTAGTAACATTAGCTGAGCTGCTACCTAGGTAACGTGAGGTCAGTCAGGAGTAACTTAACCGGAGAGTGAACCGGAGCAACGTTAGATCATTATAACACCGGCAGTCGGTGGTTTATGAGCTAAATGTCCGCCAGGCTTTCACCGGTGATTCGACAGATACGTGATCACCGATCATTCGATTCGATATTCGATTTACGCTGAACAGCATTGATGACGACACATGTTTACGCAACGACCTCGCATTGACAGCGGTAGATGTGAGTTGAGTTAAGGGAACTTGACCGATGATAAAAAGCTCTGTTATTTACCGAAATGATAGCTATTGTGTTGGGATAGCTGTTTCCAGAAATACGCAGTGACGTCATATCTTAATAAAAGTGAACGAACGAAAATATGCAAATGAGTTTACAATAAATTAATCACCTGATGTTGTCACGTAAAGTGTCAAAACTACTGAAAAGCAACCTTGTAATGATATATATTATATATATATTATAATCTTTATTACCCTGACATTTACCCTCAGAGAAGACTTGCAGTGTTTAACAGCATTTTAGTTGGAACCCCATATGTTTAATCTTTCCCTATTAGGTGCAAAAGTATTTTGATGTTGAATCAGCCTTAAGTAATATTGAGACACAGTGTACATTAACAAACATAATTTAGGCACAAGATCCCAAAAGATAGTTGTTTTTTTTCTAGAAAATTGTCAAACCATATGGTAAGTTGCCGAATCGCCCTTTTTGTAATCATATGGGGATTATAACACATTCTACTCACTTCATGGAGATCTCTTTTAAACAGAGACAGGTTGCCTGATTTATCACACAACAGGGAACACACTCATTCATTGAATATAAATAGAAAATAAATTTTTAAGCAAATAATGTCAGCTTTTACAGAAGAGGTTTGTGTCTAACCATGCAGAGCCTCTAAATAGAGTAGACATTTGCCAAAAGTTCCCAGTTTGTTACCCGCTGTAACAAATTAATTTCTAACAATATGAAAAAAATCATTTTGTGGATTCATTTCTAGCCCTCGTTATCTTAACAACCAGTTAAAATGTTTCTCTAAATAGATTTCTGTGTTTTAAAAATGTCTTCATCTGCTTTGAGGTGATATTGAGCAAGACACTAACTTTTTCTTTCCTTCCTCTGACTCTTCTTCCCTTTCTCTTTCTCTTTCTCTCCCATCTCCAGCCAACTTCCCTGACTCAGTGGTGGACCATCTTCCAGAAGATATCGGCAGAGGGATCTACTACGGCTGGGCCTGCGTCGGCAATGGGGATGTCTACAAGATGGTGATGAGTATTGGCTGGAACCCGTACTACAAAAACACCAAGAAGTCCATGGTCAGTACAAGAAAAGCAGCATTCACTGCAAACTGCTTGGTGTTTTTATGCCGCGCTATGCCGGAGCCTGGCAGTTCACACCGGAAGCACAATTCTCTGCGCCGGTCAAGCGACAAGCGATTCTGCTCTCTCTCTCTCTCTGTTTTTGTGTGTGTCTATGTGTCTGCTCGTCTCTCTCGCTCTCTGTTTAGACACAACTGACAAATATGTGGAATAAGCACTTCATTTAAAACCCTCGATCACAAACGGCAGTGACACCAGGCTATTTCTAATAAATATAGTTGATGGATTTTGAAATGTGATTGGGGAGAGGGAATCGGAGGAATCAAAACTCTGGGAGAACAGCAGGGAGAGAGGGGAGGAAAGGCAAAAGTGTTCGTTGGATGCATATTTTATCATGTTATCAGAATCAGATTATTTACATCACATATAATATATCATTTATATAGTTTATAGTAGATTATCAATGTGTTATCTTGCCAGATTCGCTCGCGGCACGCATAGAAAATAGACCGGACGCTGAAACTATCGCTGAAGATCGCGAGCTGACCGTGGAGCTCCGTGGCACGGCGCGTCCGGTGTGAACAGCTCAATCGGTTTACATGGGCGCCGAAGGATGCGAGCAGCTCTTTTCCAACAATCGTGACGCTTCCGTGTCCAATGTGAACCCAGCGTTAGTCAGAAAGAAAGCGTGCACATTGCAAATCTGTTTATAAGATGTTAAATAGTCTTTGACAATCCAGGGTTTAAAGGCAGTGGTGGTACGGTCACAATGTGGGAATCAAATTTCCCAGTGTGACAAAACACACTTAAATTAAGAATAACTGCTCATTAAAATAAAACGAATACCCCTTGTGTTGAAAATGTTTTAAGAGCATAGTCTCATAGTCAGCAACGTAACAAGATTTAAGTCCTTCAAATATTTCCTATGGCTGTTTTCAACGTGGTCAGTTATTACATTTAATTTATGATTAAAATAATAAATTTCGGATGCAGAATCAGAATACATTCTGGTTTGATAATACATTAAGATAAATGCAGTACACTACATTTAACAGTTGCAGCACTCTTCTAAAGAATACATGTTTTTTTTATTCCAGGAGACCCATGTGATTCACACATTCAAAGAGGACTTTTATGGGGAGATTCTCAGTGTTGTCATGGTGGGCTACATCCGTCCAGAGAGAAGCTACAGCTCGCTTGGTAAGACACGTCTCTGACTCTCACACACACTCTCACATGATCCCATTTTGGTATGCCCGCACTCAAAGGTCTAAGATTTCCCATGCCTCCAGATTTGATCTTACTATTTTACCCACCATGATTCCCCCCTTCCTATACACTCATTCTTCTTCTCTTTGCACCTGACTTGTTATCTGCGTGTCTTCATCTCTCTCTCTCTCTCGTTTCTTTTCCTAACAGAAGCGCTCATTGCAGCCATAAACAACGACATTGAGGAGGCCAAGGTCAAGCTGGAGCTCCCAGAGCATCTCAAACTGAGAGACGACAACTTCTTCACCAGCGCTCCCAGCTCGTCGCCAGCCCTGCCCCCCACCACCGCATCCACATCACAGACTATTATGAATGGTCACTGACAGCTGGCTGTGACTGTAGCACTTTGTGTGCACACACACACACACACACACACACACACACCAAACAGAGGTTTCTATATACACACAGGTGTATGCACTCATTAAAATGCACAGCCTCATTGTGAGATCTCTTAGGCGTCGCCATGGCTGCACATGGACATAATCATAAACAACCAATCTTTTTTTTTATTGTATTTTTCTTTTACTTTCTCAATGTGTCTCAACTGCTTAACTTCCTGTATCGGTTTCTTGAAGGACAGCCAATCACTAGATAGTTTATTTGTATATATCCACACCTGATTGCCTCATCTAAGAACATAACCGTGTATGAATTTCTTTTGTCTCACTGGTCCTGCTGTATATTTGGAATCTTTTACGTGAGAAGGTACCTAAAATACAGATTTTAGGATGACCACAACATTTTTTAATACTTTAATTTGTATATAACAAAAGACACAAATGGACCGTAAACTCAACTCTGTGAACACTATCTAGCCAAGGTGGAGAATACGGTACCATGTCCTTTTCTGTTGACATTTGTTTCTGTGTCAGATGGTTAGAGAGAAAGTCTGGGCATTATTATCTGTAACAAAAACACTGGCCGCACCGTTAGATAACTTTATGCAACAACGTGGCTAAATGCAAGGCATCTGTGTGAAGACAGGGAGATTAAATTGAGAATTATTTAAATTTTGTTATTAAATTATTCTCGCTTTCCACTCAGTGCGACACAAACCCTCTACTGTTTTATTACTGCCCTTAAGAAAGAATGACCCTATTATATTGGCCTTTGATTCAGGCTTCAGGTTTTTGATTCATTATGCAGAAAAAAAAACTTACAGAATGGTTATTTGTTAAATGAAATGTGTACAAAAAACACATTTTAAGGATAGGCTTTTGAACTAATTTCAACATATTCATCCTCTGGATTTGAGTGGCACTCTCTTGACACTAAATATCTTTCCATTATCAGCCGATAGAGAAATGTAGATGATCCGAGGAACACTAAGGCTGAATAAGCACGTTCTTATGCACGTCAGTTATGTTTGGGCGTTTTTTCCACTGCAGCTGGATTGATGCTTCGACCTACGTTCCGCTTGTCTCTGTGGGTCTGTTACGGATAGTAAAACATTGATAGGCGATATGTGGTGAAGTATAAGGTCCACAGCTCCTGTACCCTGCTCTCATATTTACGATTTATACCATAAATTTGTGAAAAAACCTACAATACACATAATATTCTTGATATATATATATATATATATATATATATATATATTCTTTGTTTCATGGGGTCTTTCGAAATTTTAACAAAAATATATTCAAAAAATCTTAGCGCTTTACAGGGTTTTAGGTCTGTGTGTGTGTGTGTACCTTCACCTTTTTAGCTTTTACAAAGAAAATGATACGAAACCTTCTAACATACAACTACAAGTGTGTAAAGTTGTTTTGAACCTCTGTAAATAATTGTTTTAAATGAATGAAATATGAGTCTAGCTATGTGATTTGGGATTTTAAGTTTGTATTGTATTTTAGTTTATTAAAGTGTTATTTAGGGAGCATAAGATATGACTGCAATTTATGAACGTTGACACTATCCATGCAACAGTAGCAATGTTCATCTCCCAAGAAGAGCTTAGCAGGTACCTTCCTATTCTCAGTCTGGTAGTTTTTGTTTGTTTCCTTTTAATTAGTTTGGTTTCTTTACTGACCGGGAATGAAAGAATCAATACAGGAAGCAAATTCACTGCTGTAAAAAGGTTTTCATGTTGAACGCTACATTATCTATTCATCCTCTAAAGCACTTACTGTACAAAAGAAATCTCACTGTAACTTTGAATTGTGATGCTGCTTCTTCAAACTTGTCAAAGATTTTAAGAGGGACGTTTTCATAACCTTAACAATTTTGACCCTCCTGCATTGCTGCAGGAGGGTCAAATGTTTTCCAGGCTCATTTGTTTCCATTATTTATTCTAGTTTACACAGGGACCAGGGTTACTGCATGTAGAGTTAAAGGTTCAACACCTCTTTTATGTTTTCATTCTTGTTTTATCTGTAATTTAATCAAATAAATAGCTTTATCAAAATACATGTATTTGTCCATTTTGTTATTTCCACACATTAGAGTAAAGTGCAATGGAAATACAATTTAGTCTTAATTCGTAAAGCATAAAAAACAGGATCAAATATGAAAAGATATTCACATGGCTGTTTTTTTTTTAAGTTTTTGACAGCCAAGGGATCTTTTTGGGACTCTGACATCATTGCATGAATTACTGTCCTAATATCAGTGTCAGCAAATATTCACACATAACATTACTTACTTATATTTCAATAATTTCTTTAAAAAAATATGTAATAAAATAGAAAAAAAGATGTCAGCACTTATATTCTCCCCTGTTGTTTCCCCCTTAAAACTACTGTACTATCAATTACCAAAGTTAAGCAAATTCCTGTAAGATTGCTTTACATTCGCTCCTATATATTATATATTATATATTATATATTATATATTATATATTATATGCTATATGCTCTCCTAAGGGTCACATTTTCTGTAAATGTCATATTTTCAGCACAAGCAGAGAGGAAGTGGGTGTTGAGAATAAACCACATTTCCCTGTATTTTTTTTTCAAATTAGGACTGATAATGTATCTGGTCTGAAAATCATCCATCCATCCATTATCTGTAACCGCTTATCCTATTCAGGGTCGCGGGGGGGCTGGAGCCGATCCCAGCTGACATTGGACGAAGGCGGGGTACACCCAGGACAGGTCGCCAGACTATTACATAGAGACAGACAACCATTCACGCTCACATTCACACCTACAGGCAATTTAGAGTCAACAATGAACCTAACCTGCATGTCTTTGGACTGTGGGAGGAAGCCGGAGAACCAGGAGAAAACCCACGCTAACACGGGGAGAACATGCAAACTCCACACAGAAGGGCCCCGAGCCGGGTTTGAACCTGCGACCCTCTTGCTGTGAGGCGACAGTGCGCCCTCAAAAAGTCAAACAGTCACACTGCTGGCTATGTGAATGTGTAGATAAGTGTCACACCCCACCTACAGTATGATGTCCCCGAGTCAATGTTGTGTCTATCTGTTGTATGAGATAAAATACTGACTGGATTCAACCTGCTTTGCTGGGGATTCAGTGTACAAGGTCATATTAACAAAAAACAACTTTATATTGACGTTACGGGAGCCTGATATATCATGGAAATAATTTGACATAACGGTGCTTAAGCGGCTTAATAATAATTAGAACAACTTGAAACTCTAAAAGCTGTCTTTAAGTTAATAAGTTAGGTTTTATCTCTAAAGGGTCTTCATTGTCAATTTGTGTGAGAATACTGAATATTACATACTGTATACCACAAGAATAGAAATGCGATCTTATAACAACCCCTTGTGACACAGATGAGGAACCAGTTACAGCTCTTACAATGATTTGTACTAATTTAAAAGTAGTATACACTAATTTAGCTTTCTTACATAAAACAATCACACACCAAATCTAATACAAACATGTTACTAAGCTCAACAATTTCAGGGAGCAGCTAACAGCAGTCACCTGTGTGTCTTCCTCAAATCACCTCTATACAACAGCAGGTTAATTCATCACAAGTTTTCATCAAGAGTGCACACACAACATCCAACTTTATTATGAAACAATGAGTGACAGCATATTTCAGCTAAACCAAGTACAGAGAAAGATCCTAATTATTTACTTCTTCACACTTTCCGGTGCGTGGGACGCAGACCTGTTATTGTCTCAGGGAGACAGATGCACAACCCTGAAGTCAAAACAGAGCTAGAAAGAAAATCTTCCCACAAAATCACTTCTCCTGCAACTTTCTGCAATGTTATGAACAGTATTCGGGACACATGCAGGTGCCAGCATTTCACTGTGGCCTAAACAAGATTAAACCACTGAGAAAAGATGTTCCTCTCTGAGTAAACTAACCTGAACAGATCCAAACAGTAACACACAGGGTTACACATCAGACTGTACTTCAGTGCAAAGTTGCTTTGAATTTTGACGCGACTCCAGCATTGCGATACACACTACACAGTCCAGTTTACAAATTAAACACAGACACAGTGTAACACGGAAAGTACTGACAGGAATGTTACAACTGCGATTAATTAGAGCTTTAACCCAGATGATGTAGAAATAGATGAAGCACATTAGCATTCTGTCCAAATTTGGAGTAAACTGGGTTGTAAATAACAGAATAAAATTTGCAATTAAATGTCGTGAAATGTAGTCTTGATGTGTCGCTGTGTTTTATAAAGTGTTTTGTCTCCAAAAAAACAGTTTTGCTGATATAAATCGAACTCTGCAAATTTTAATTAACATGAATGTATTATTGTGTAAGATTGTCTTTTCTCTAAGCAATATCAGTGGACAATAACTAATGCATCATTTCATGTTGTAAACATTAGGGGTAACGAAAATCATGTTTTGTGATACTGAATCAATTCTCAAAAACTATCAATTTTTAATTAATAGTTTATATGCAAAGACTAACTTAGTCAGTACTTTATTTAATTTGCAAAATATGCACCATCTCAGTGTATGTACCCTCTCAAAGTAGTGCTATGATGTTGAATGTTACAGGGACTGTGATAAATGCAGAATCCACTGTTTTGATTGCATAAAAAATTACATTTTTTTACTGAGGTTTTATACATATGATGGTGTATTCTTTATACATGACAGTTTTCCTAAAATTAGATTAAAAAACAAAAAAATCGCAATATAATTGCCTCGCTTACAGTATCACAATATATTGAATCGTAACCCCTCTATCATGATACGTATCGTATCGCCAGATTCTTGTCAATACAAAGCCCTAGTAAACATACAATATTTTCTTCAAATGGAATTATTTATTCTAGAAAATGTAAACACACACACATGAATTATGAATATGATTGTCAGCATATTCACAACTTCCCCTGAGGTTTGTGACTCAAAAGATTAAATCAAACTCTTCTTCCCAATCACAGGAATAGGTAATATCCATAATCCAACAGTAAACCAAAATTATTGATGTTGGGGACAGTAGACCACTAGTAAGTCAACATCCAACTTGACCCAGCAGCCATATCTGTCAAACGTCGCAATGAATTTCAGTTCATCATAAATATTATCAGATTAATTGGTAACTGGCTGGTAAATGTCTTTGCTGTGCACTTGTCACCCTCCTTCATCTGCTGATTGTGCCAAGATGATCTGAAGAGATCCAACTTTTCAAAACAGAATTAAACAGACATCACGTATCTGAGAATATTTTCACAACATGTTTAGACTTCAATGAAGGAAGATCTACTTCTCTCAAGTCAGGTCATTTGTGCTTTTTCATCTGTACGAGTAGCTCTCATCATCGTACTCTAGCTCTATCTCATCGTCATCCAAGTGTCCGTACTTGAACTTCCGATACACTGTCCCATCTTGTCCCATGTACACGATGTCATCATCGTCATCGTCTTCCTCATCATCCTCACAGTCAACGATTCGGTCGCTGTACTCCCCAAATGAAGAGGTGGCGGGTTGTGAGGCAATGCCTCCATTGGTGACCAGTTTCTCGTAGCCTCCAGCTTTGGTTTTGGGTGCGATGGCAAGTGATCTCGATCGAGCGTTGAGGAAGAGGAAGACCCCTCCGCCCACAGAGAGGATAAGTAGAACACAGGCAGTGACAAGGAGTTTGGCGGTGCCGCCTGGAGCCTCTAAATCCTCAGCTCCCTTCATCACAAAGTTGACACCGTGGATGCACTCCTCTGAGAAGAATACGGAGCACACCATTAGGTTACAAGCAGTGCTCAAAGTGGGCCGGTACTCACCGGAATGCAATTTGGCATACCATGACTTTTTCTTGCGCACCGGCACTTCTCACAAGCTGCTAGTACACTACGCTGGTACTTTCTGCCCTCTCCATATCAGGTTCTCTTGCAGATTCATAATTATTTGGCATCCCTAGTTCATACGGCTAATATGAGACACAGCAAAACCGAACGGTAAAAAAACGAACCGATCAATGACATGTACAAACCGAACCGTGGGCTTGTTGAACCATTGCACCACTATTAAATACAGGCCTGCAAATTATTTGATGAGGTGCCAGAGACATAGAAGAGGCAATTATGTGAACATAGGCCTACTTCACCATTAAGTAGCCTGCCTTATTTCTTGTAAAAAAGAAAAAAAAAATCTGTGTTATGGCTTCATATAATATAGAAATACATCAAAAAGCAATCAATCAATCAATCAATTGATATATTTTGGAGTTCAAACGTATTGGAAATGGTTGTTTTTCCTCTCCCCATTGTGCAAAACCAAACGCACCGAAACCCAAAAACCGCAATACAAACCGAATCGTGGGCTTGTTGAACCGTTGCACCACTAGTATGTATGTATGTATATAAAAACAATGTGGAGAGCATCGGGACGAGCAGATGCACCGCACGGCATGGGGGACGGGGGGGTGAGAGCGAGGGTGCTGTAATTTATCGATACAATGTTCTCGTCCTTTTTGTAAAATAATTAGTGAACTGTTTGTCATAACTTTTTAGTGAACAAATAATTAATGAAACATTATTTAAATGTTTTGTGAATCTGCTCTTTTGATTTACAGAATATGATTTTACAGGGCAAATATTTCCAGAAGAATTAAATGTTCAGACGATTGCTGTGATACAGTATGCGTAAATAATAGGCCAAAAATAAATATTTAACTATAGCAAGTTTTCTCTTTAAGCTTTTTGTGCGTTATCTACTCTATAGTAATAATAATGGTCCAAAATTATGTAAAATTGCATAGTTTTAAGTCAAAAACCTTCAGGGGAGGACCCCCAAACCCAACATCTCCTAGTGTCTTTTATTCACTGTAGAAATTCAGAATGTAATATGTTGATACCAGCAGATTCACACACCAACATGTGAATAAGTGGAGTACTGGTACTTATTTTTTTCCACTTCAAGCACTGGTTACAATATCAAATGTAATCTCCTTACTGGGTTTGTTTCTGATGTAACCTTTTATGTTTTAAGAGACTCTTGTTTCAATGAAGTGCAGTCTTGTCTGTGATGGCTAGAGGCCAGAGGAAGCTTGGGAAATTCCTTGTAATCGGAACATTTTTTCCATCATTCTAAATAATGGAAACTTCTGTTTGGCAGGAAGATGATACTATAAAGTGGGAAGGTTTTCATCTAGATTAATTATACAGGGCCGCAACCATTACAAATGAAAGATGCCCTGAAAGAATGTGACTAATGATACAGTCTGTATCTGTGTGTTTTGTTGGAAGTCTGTGATCTAGTGTGGGTTCTGGTTTACCTCGTGAGACCTTGCAGTCACAGCATTCCCTGGGGATTTGTTTACCATCGTGGCGTGTCTCATTTCCACAGCAGGACAAGCAGCGGCCATCATCAGACAGGATCTCGAGTGCGGGGCACACTGTGCAGTTCCACATGCTGGGACTTCGGCAGTCCAGGCAGGACACGTCACATGGCTTACAGTCTGGCTCATCGTGTTCGGACTCAGAGCCCTAAAGCAACAGAATAATTTGTTACGCAGCACACTGAATGTCACTTTCACACATTTATCTCCGATTACTGCTCCGTGACTTAAAGAGGAGCCTTGCCAAACTGCAGCTATAGCTCTAATATGCTATTCATTTTTCATGAGGAAAGTGATAATTAGTTGAATATAAACTACAACACTCTTTGTAAAGAAAGTCAGACACAAACTGTGTCACCTGTGAAGCAGCGTAGAAGCCTACGAGACACTGGGATACACAGATGCCTCCCATAAACGTGTAGCCTTCATAACAGGACTGACAGGCCAGAGCGCCCTCATCTGGAACGAGACAGAGATATCACACAAAAGGAAATACTGTCAAATGTCCTCACATGGCTGAACTGGAATTTCCAGATTAACAGCATATCGAAATGTGCAGCAGAAGTGTGGCATAGTTTGGGGGGGGGGGGGACTGATAGAGAAGACATTCATTATAATAGTACCGTGGCTCACATTAAACTCTTATTGGAGAATATATGTAGAGATGTGATAAAATATTTTTATTCTGGGGTGTCCTCGCAGGACACTGTGACCCAACAATTCATGCTGAACAATGTGAAATCCTAAAAAAAAAAACACAGGGCAGAAATAAGTCATGACAGGCTTCCTTTACCGCTGCAGGTCTTGCAGGTGGGGTGACACTTGTGACAGGTCTTGGACCGGCTGTTTTGGTAGTAGCTCGGAGGGCAGCTCTGCAGGCACTTTCCCTGCTGCCCCAGGTAGACGAAATCCTCCCGACAGTTCAGACAGTTTCTGTTACCACGACCCCAACACTGGCTACAAGAGGGGTCACATCGCTCGCAAAACATGGTGGTGGTGTTGCCGAAGTGACTGAAAAAGAGAGAGGAAAACCGTTTAGTTTATGATGAAAAAGAAAGGGAAAGGAGTGTGTATCTGTGTGTTCTTCTAACCTCTCTGAACAGGTTTCGACGCAGCTGCTTCCCTGCTTGAAGAATCCGGATTTACAGTCGACGCACTCCACACTGTGACGACCGATACACGACTTACAGCTGAAGTGACAGCGCTCGCACACACGTTCGTCCTGGCCCTCTGCATAGTAACCCACAGGACACTCCTGCATACATGTGTTGTCTGATGGACACAAAGTTACAACTTTAAGAAAGGAGAAGTTTCCTTTAGCTGGATAAGACACATAACATTATCTATTGCGATGACGTACTCAGTAGGAAGTGTGGCTTGTCGCAGCTGAGGCAGTGGTCTTTGCCCGACCCAGAACAGCGATGACAGAGTTTGTGACACTGTTGGCACTCCCCATTATGGTCCATGTAAGAGCGCAGTGAGCACTCACTGAACCACACACAGTGTCCGCTGGCATCTTTACGCCTGTTGGTATCGCAGCTGAGGCAGGATGAGGGCTCGTGGCCTGAGCAGGTCAGACACGACCTGTCACAGTCTAGGAAGGTGAAAAGCAACGAGACACAGTCAACTCATAAATCCTGTAATGATGGAGTAGTATTTTTATTTTATTTTGTATGATTCAAATAAACTTCCACCTTCCCTACCTCTGCATTCATTGGTAGTCGCATCATAGTAAGTGCTGTCGGGACACTTGGCCAGACACTCTCCGTTGTAACGGACAGCTTTCCGGTTGCGACAGACATCGCAGTCATCGAAGCCCGGTCCGTCACAGGAGGCACAATCAGCATGGCAACGCACACACTCCTGTTGCTTCTCGCTGGCAAAGTAGCCATCGGGACAATCGTCCACACACTTACCCTGATGGAGGAAGTAGTACTGGGCGCACTCTGGGAGGGAGAGAAAGAGAGAGTTATAAGAAGTGGAAGAAGCAGTGTTGTTTACATTGTTTGCAAAAAACAAAACTAAAAATGATTAATATCTTAAACTGGACTTTCCCAATTACAGTTATAACCAATGATGAGTCATTCTATAAATGTTTGACATTTTTTGGTGGAAACGGGGCTCAAGTATTAAAAGTAGCCTTTTATTTGGGCTTCAGTTTCTTTTGCACCAAAGACCAAATTTTTCACTCATGCAGCCCAATCACATGACTAGTTGGAATTTCCAAAATGAAGGCAACTCCGAACCCTTTGTGGTGTACATTGGACTTTTTCTAATCTCTTCTTCATCCCCTCAGGTAGCCCTCTCATCCTCTTCCTCATACTGGCTTGTTCTACTTATCCACTTTTCACTTCTCTAACAAGACGCAGTCATGAATAAAAAGCTTGTTTGTGTTTAACCTTGATGATGGCATAAGTTTTACGCCGAATGCACTTCCTGATGCAAACACCCAATTCACAGCACCCGAAGAGGGGGGGGGGGGTTGGGTACATGTTTGGTGCGCAAACACGGGGAGGACATGCAAACTCCATAGAGAAAGGGGATCCAACCTTCTTGCTGTGAGGCGACAGTGCTAACAACTGCACCACCGTGCCCATGATGATAACCAAACATCTACCACTGAAGAAAACCTATACATTTACATAGAGCATCGTCATGTCATTTCTTTAAGACCCATCATAATCTCTGGTAGTTTAGTACTAAGATGTAGAGTTTATTGTGAATTTCAGTCAAAGATGTACAACATGTCTGTCTAAAGTGGATACATTTTGTATATATTACTCAAAGAAATGTTGGTTTGATCTGTTTTATCTTTCCCCAACTCATCTTCTCTCTAATGTATCCTGTAGTCCTCCATGCTTCTCGTCATGTGATTTTCCTCCGGTCCTCACTTCCTTTACTTTTAGGCTTCATGACTGAACCAGTGAGTAGAGAAGAAGAGGCTCTCTGCATCTCCACTTCATCTTCAGCTACTTCAACACTAAACCAAGTCACCTTTCAAAACAACAACTCTCTTCAATCCTCCTCTCTACGCCTTCCATTTCTCTACCCAGCGTTACTTACTCTTACACAGGCCATCCTGACTGCACTCTGTACACTGAGCTGGACAGCGACGGCATTCTGTCCAGGTGGCGAAGTAGCCCTCTGGACAGTAAGACCTGCAGGAGCGGTCCAGCAGCAGGTACTGTTTCTCACAGCTCAGACAGTGAGAGGAATTCCCCTGGCAGGATGCACACTCCGGGGCACACGGCTGGCACACGCCACCTTGAGGAAACCCTCTGGGAAAGAGGCAGAGAATGAGGCATCATTGATGTTTTATTATGGTGCGTGTTCATGTGCAAATTAAGAAATGAGAAAACAGGACAAAGCACCTCTGACACTCCACCACACACACTCCATTGTGGAGGTAAAGCCCATTGTGACAGCGCTGGCACTGCTGGGCGTCCTGGCACGTGAAACACCCTTCGGAGCAGTCGTCACACTGTCCGGACGCCTTGTTGGCAAATGTACCAGGTGGACAACGGGACCAGCAGGTCTGTCGGGCCGTCAAAAAACGACCTGAAGACAGAAAGACAACAACAGGTTGTTTAAATTTAAGGTGGAGTCTTTATCATCCTGTCTCACACACTGCCCGCAAAAGAAGAAACACGTATAGCAAGTTTGCCTAAAACATCCAAGACAAGCCCACTAAACATTTTGTAGTTTCAGTCTAATGTGGCACACAGACAGCAAATGTTTACCAGCATAGCAGCTGTTGCAGTCGTCCTTCTCCGCAGAAGAGCAAGTCTTACAGGAGGAGTGGCACAGCTCACACTCACCCTGACCTGATGGTAAACAGGAAAAAATATGTAGACATGAATGACACGGACGAGAGGAAGAAATGAGAGGGGACGACCCCTCCATGGGATGAAAAATAGACTAAAGGATGTGTTATTGAGTATATTACACTGCGCGCTTCAGTAGTTGACAGCGTTTGGGTTTGATGTTAAAGTGAAGGAAGTTGTAGAAAGTCAGCATCACATTTTAAAAGTACAAGTAGAGACAAATAGGTTATGTTGACACCATTTAGTACTGAGATTAAAATGAACATTTGCCGTACTGTTTGTGAAGTGTGTCTCAGAGCAGAAAGAAGTCTGTCTGCCCTTTAAACACTCCCCGTTCTCCAGCGTGAATCCTTCCTCGCAGGTGTCACAGTCGTCATATCTCGGCCCTCCGCAGGTACGACAGGCGCGGTGACAGGGCTCACAGTCCCGGCTTTCCTCGTCCACAAAGAAACCTTCCTTACAGTGATCCACACACTTGTCATCTGGACACACAAATACACATTTTTACTTCCTCTAGAGAAGCATTAGAAAAGAAGAAGAAAGAAAAGAAAAGTTCTTTTAATGAAAGAACTAATTTGTCATCTGACACTTTTCTACTTGGATGCTTGTGATCATAGAGGCCAACAGATGAGGACTTTTACTGTGATGTGTACATACAGTATATTTAAGGGTGATTTGACAGGTCAACATTTAGTTTGTTTTAAACGAACTCTGGTGCAGTTTGTTTGGGAACGCAGTAATCGTACTCTGGTGTGGACCAAAGCAACCAGTCCGTGACTGCTTGCAAGAGGTGGTCTCGTTTCCAAAAGGCAGGCTGCCTGTGCTGGCATTTGTTGAGATGGACACAGGTAAACGACAGGTTAACATGAGTGGGAGAGGACAGACTTGGACTTCTGCAGAAGTCCAAAGTTTGCTTGACATCTGGGCCGAAGACAACATACAGAATATGCTAAATAAACTATGCAAAAATTGTGACGTTTATAAAGTAATTTGAGATAAACTGGAGGAGAAGAGATTTGTGTGCACAATAGATCAACGTCAAGTCAAAGTAAAAACACTTCAACAGCAATATATCAAAGTCTGCGATTCCCTGTCTAGACGTGGCAGCTCTTGAGACGAAAAAGATAAATTTGCTCCTTCGTACACGCCCCTAAGCAACTTATTTTTTTATTTGGTCCGCTTTAATTTGTGCACTGTGAAACCGAACCAAACTACATTTCAATTTCAATCTGATTCGGAGAAGCCAAACGGACTATGGCTTGTGAAAGCGCCCTAAAAACATTTTTAAAAAATATCAAAATCAGATGCGGATCACAGTTTCCCCAGAAATGTCTCCAGTTGATATTCACACCATAACTCAAAATTATAAATGGTTCAAATATTACCAAAGACGTAGAGTCCCTCTTCACACCAGTAGCACTGGGACGGGTCACAGATTACACATTGTCTGTCTTCACACGGAGCACACACCATGGTGTCGTTCACATTGTAGGTCCGATCTGGACACGACTGATGACAGTCTGAGCCTAACCTGAAAGACAGATAGTATCGATATGAGGACATATGAATACGGGGGTGCAATTCAATGAAACGCAACCAAAGAGACTTACTGGTAGTAACCATCTTCACATTTGAGGCAAACCGTTCCCTGCGCCTGATCTCCTGAATCCTCTGTGGTGGAGAGCAGAAATTAAACAATTACAACAACATTAACAGCAGATCAGGCATATTGTGATTTCTTAGTAAAATAGCTGTTTGCAATCTAAAGGCAAGACAAAAGAGAGCCTATTGGATCAGCCTTAATATCAGTTGTTGCAGCTTCTGTTCAAATTAGGGCTGGACCCCAATATTCAACTATTCAGTTATTCGTTCATTGTGAATCAATTTTCAATTTTGGTTTTCGGATATTCGATATTTATTGTTAACCCCCTCGGGATTACAAACATGCATAAAACACACCAAACCTTTTGGAAAATACTTCTTATTCAATAACAAACAACAATACTGTAGTATAACAGAATCCTTCAAAATGAACACCTTTAATTAAAGCGCGTTGCAGCGCTATGCCGTCCATCTCAGCTGAAAACAGAAATGGGGTCGGTGGAGAAAGCAGCAAAATGCCGCCGTTTAGGGGAAGAGGGCCTGCAAACGTGACTTTGTGGTACATCTACACTCTCACACACAGAGGGATGAGGAGAGGAAATGCTTAGTGCGGACAGAGCAGCCTCAAGCCTCAGCCCCCCCAACTCCCCGAAGCTTCGAATATTCGCTGTCGATTACTACCGAAGCTCCGGAGCCCAAAAAATGGTATTCGTGACAGTCCTATTTCAAATCACATTTGATGTACTAGTTTTACCCTTTTTCCACTGACGACTCTCTCCATACTGAAAAAGGGAAAAATAAGAAACTGATATAAAGATAATTTTACTGGGGTGGTAAGTGTTAGTGGGAAAATACCTCATCTCATCTCCCTGCACCTAAGGGCAGCACCGTCATTTTTCTAAACCCAGTTTCCTTTAACACCAGCAGGAGGCACTCTGACAACACACAATACATGTGTTGAGTTGCTGTATAACTGAATGGCACTCACAGATCAATCAGCTGAGTGTGATTAATGTAGAACTAACTCCGGTTAAATGTAACCCAGACGCCCTAAAACAAATGTAAAAATCAGAGTCTCTAACAGACATTATAGATGTGAACTGAAATGTCTGTAGTTTCTCTCATCTCCAAGAAGTTAGAAGCCAGATGCTGCTGCTCTTGTCTCCTGTGTGTGTGTGTGTGTGTGTGTGTGTGTGTGTGTGTGTGTGTGTGTGTGTGTGTGTGTGTGTGTGTGTGTGTGTGTGTGTATGTGTAGTTTGCACTGCAGGTGTACTTTTGCTGAACGACACAAAAACAAGCATAATGTGAGTGACAGGTTATGTAAAACACTTGCATATTTGCTGTTAATGTGTGTTTTTTTTGTTAGTGTTGACTAGGGGAACCTATGCAGAGGATATTAATAAGTAATTCAGGTGTGAGCGAGAGACTTTTCCGAAAGGAGAAATTTAATATTCCCTCCAAAGTAATTCATTCCTGCTGTCAATCAAAACCATCCGACTGGTAACTAAGGAAGAGCCACGCTGTCATCCCTTTGTCCTTGGAGATGTTTTGACATCGTTGGACTGAGGGAGCGAGAACAGGGGGGGAAGAGAAAGAAAAGATCAGGCAGGAAGCAGAAAGAGGGAGAGAGAGAGAGAGAGAGAGAGAGAGAGAGAGAGAGAGAGAGAGAGAGAGATAGGAGGGAGAGAACGAGATGGAAATAACTACTAAAAAAGCCCCTTCTGCAGACTTTCCCCAGGGACATTCATCCTCTCCAGAAAAGCCTCCATCGACCCCCACACCCCATACCTCTCTCCGTCTTCCTCCAGCACCCACAACTTAACACTGCACTGGTTTGCACTTCAATGCGGTCGACAAGCCACTACCTGTGAAAGCCATTACTCATACAGAGAGAGACTGGGACAAAGGAAAGGTGGGAGGAGGGACAGAGGAGCCGGAAATCATGCCTCCAGGCTGTGTCTATGTGAAGAGAGAAAATAGCTCCTGCATAAATATTAACCGTGAACGCCAGGGGAGGAGGGATTTCAGCAGAATTTAAACTGGCACACACATCCTCAAGTATGCACTTGTGGAATGTGCAAGCACTCATACACACACACACGTACAGTCTACATGCACTCACAAGCCACATATTACACTTATACACAATCACACATTAAAGTGATTAGCACTTAGTAGGAAGAGGTGGTGCAAAGTCCGGGGTGGGGACAGATGAACTCACGTCTACCATCACCTCAAATCACCACTTCGGTTTGAGAAAGTGACAGTTTGTTGCTGATAGAGAAAAAACAGAATAGATGTGTGAATATAATGAAGCAAAACAATCAAGAGAAAAGACAGCTGAGAGCTGGAGGTGAGATGAGCTTTAATAGTATGCCAACAGCCTCTGAGCAGCTCCACAGTAAAGGAGCTGTAGGAAGTCTGATATGACCAGTAAAGATCAACAGTATACTGAATCAAAGTAAACGAATCATGGTGCACTGCACAGCACGTGTTGATGTTGTAAGCAAAGGAATAAAAGAAGTAAGGACACAGACACCCGGGGAGGAGGACTGGTGAAGTTCAGAGAAACAGAGCACACAGACTGATTAGAGATGTGTCAGCAGCAGAGGAAGCCGTGGAGCCGCGTGCCAAGGAGGGCCGAGATAATGAAGGCTTTTTATCCCAGGTTAAAAGACAACTGGTGATTTCGCCATCCCGAGAGAACTCTTATCATTGGGCTACACAAGACGTGTGCATCACTGCCATTCCCTAAGTTACACGGAGTCGAGTCAAGTCTACATATAAAGCCCAATATCACAAACATGCCTCAAGGGGCTTTACAATCTGTACTGCATACCAGGCCGTTCTCACTCAGGGCGTCAAATACCAACGCTTTGTTATGGCCATCGGCATTCAATACCGCCGCACAAAGCACCCTTTGGCTAAGGTATGAGACGCACCGGGCTTTCCGTTAACTACGATGTAAACCCCTCCGCTGCAACAGCAAATGCTCAAGGAAAGTGCAGAGGTTAAATACCGATGTTTTGTCACGGCCGTCAGTGCTCGGTACCACCACACACGGCACCCTTTAGCGCGGGTATGAAATACACAGGCTGTTCCATTAACAATAAAGTAAACGGTAAACGCTCTGAGAAAGTGCGAGGGGGAATGTGGTGACATAGTTTAATGAGTGAAAGAGACGCTGAGAGGGGAGGAGGATGGGTCCAACAACACAGGGCTTTCATCCAGGAGACCGCTGTTCGTGTCCCGTGCGTCACGTTACAATCAGCTGTTCGTTTGTGTCCCGTGTTCACAACGTTCAGTCTCATTTTCACCGTACAAATGTAGTAATTTTAAGCACAACCATGTTGTTTTTTCTTAAACCTAACTAAGTGGTTTTGTTGCATAAATCTAAGCAAGTGTTTTTGTGTAATTCACAGCGTTAAGCACGCGTCAATGGCGACCGAAAAGTGACGCAGAGCGGTCTGACAAAGCTTCAGTATGTGACGAGTTGGGATGAGAATGTGTTGCACATACGTCATCCTCTGTCCTTAGACCCTCGCGATTCAAAACATGACTGATCCAGTTATAAAATATTTTGTAACCTTTATTCCATGATTACAGAGTATAGTATGCAAAGAGGATTAATGGGTATAAAACTGAAGCCGAGGTAAAAAGAAGTAGTGAAGTAATTTGATTGGGGAGATAGGACTGAGGAGAGGCGGCTGCATCTTATCACACACTGTCAGGCTGGCGAGCTCATTGATAGATCTCACAAAACAGCATACTACAAACTAACACACAAACACAGCTCATTTACTAATTTGTAGGCCTAATCTTAAATGTATAGTTCATCCAAAATGAAACTAAAATCCCAAACCTCACGTGCAAATGTTTGGCTCAAAACACATGCAGAATTTTTGTGTTGAATTGTTGCCTTTTTGGAGCCGGTGCAAAGTTTTCATAAACATGCCTAAAAAGATAATGATAACATTTTGAGGTGAACTTCATTTTAATACATAATACTGCAGGTCTTAAAATCCTAAATTTGATTGAAGAATTACACTCAAATCCTAACCCCAAAAAGTCCCAAACATGTCTTCACATTACTGTAAAGCTTAGAAATGCAGAATGAGGACATAGTGTAAGCACGCACATACACACACACACACACACACACACACACACACACACACATTAGATGCCAGACAGTACACGCTCTGTTTCATCTTCACTTTAGCCCGTAGCATCGCGTCACACAGGGCCAATCATCTCCAATCTCTAATCTGCTGACTGACTTGTTTAGCTGGCAGAATAGTGATTACTAAAGAGCGGGTGGGTAGCAGAGAGGCTGTGGTGGTGGTGGGGGGGGTTGAGAGTGAAGAAAGATATTCCACCCAGAATGCATAATGACATAATAACAGCCGTCTCCACCTCAGACTGATTCAGCACAACAACAACTTTCTATGGTATGTGGGCAACCGTTTCTTGTACTGACAGGGTGAGGTGTACGAGCACAAGGAATGACATATATCTATATACTGTATGGTTTACTCTATACAATAAGTTTTCACATTTCACAATGTGGAGAAAAAAAACAACAAATCTTATTCAACACACCGTTCAGAAAAAGAGCCCTTGAGCGTCCTGTTTCGCTGTATACAAAGGTATGTTGATTTGTGATATTCACTAATGGTATAGAGGGTACCGGCAGTGGAAGGACAAATAATTACTGGCAGCTTTTACCCAGGAGTGGAAAATAGATATTTATTAACCCTTTGTAGGAGAGATAACATCTGCCTCTGACATAAATTAGCTGTGCGTTCCAATACCCATACTACCATACTATTTAGTATGCCAGAAAAAGATTCAGTATGTCTCAATACATAGTATGTCAAATGCAGTATGCCAAAAATGCCAGGATCTCGTACTACATCCGGTCGCATTTTTGCAGTATGCAAGCCAGCATTCTGGCTATTCTGACCCACAATCCTCTGCGCAGCGGATATATGAGCAAGAGGGTCAAAGGTCAAGGCACAATGTTATGATGAAGTAGTAAAGTATGTCCCAATTGTATGCACACTGCATACAACAGTAAGTACTTTGTAAGAGCAGCTGCAGTATGTACTAAAAGTAAAAAGAAAAAGTATGCGATTTGGAACGCAGCCCAGATTTCAGGTAGTGTTCCTTATAGAGAAGATAATCAACATCAGTCCTGCAAAAAGTGAGAAATATCAGATCTTCTAATTGTGTCTGATAATTCAGGAAATCTGAAGCTACTGAAGCTTTAACACAATCAATTACATTTATATCAACTCACAAAAAATAACTATAATATAACTATAATATAATATGATTCGACAATTTTATTACTGCGCTCTGCAGGAAAGAGGTGCGCTTGGGACGGAAATGGTGAGGATGACGATATGCATCAATGTTTTCACTTTGCACCAATGATATTGGATCATTGATTCGATAGATCGATCCAGATCGTTGCATCGTTACACCCCTGGCGTGCCATGTAGCTGCAGCGTATAGCTGCTGCTGAAGCACTTGGTTTTATTTCTATGCTTTAATCGATGAAGAAGGTGAAAGAGATAGGAAGAGAGAAAAAGATGTGGTCTACTTACTGCGTTCACATCGTTTGCAGCCCTCGTCACAGGGGAGACAGTCCTCTTTCTCTGCATCTGCAACCTCACCTGATGAAAACAGTAGATAAAATATCGGATTAAAATACATAACACATAAGGAAATTATGAAATAACATATGTCCATTTTGTGAAGAGCATTTGAGTTCATTTTAATTGCTCAATACTGGATGACAGTTGTTTAGTAAGTAAGTTTTGGTAGTGAAGAAAAAAAAACTACTTTCAAGTCTGAACATTTCTTTCTTTGTCACAACAAATGACTCACAGATGTTTTGAGTGGAGTGCCGTATATCTTACAGACATGACAATCAAATTACTACCTGTCTCATAAATTACCATTGTGATGTTATTTTTTGTCATCAGTCAATAAGACGCTGCCAGTTTAACGGTGCTTGGCTTATTTTAGAATTACACTCTTTACCAACTTTTACATTCATGCTTCATTTTTTTAATGTTTATACAGTATGTTGAACTTTTTTTATTTATGTCACATCAATCAATGCGGTGCCATTGCTCTGCCTCCGATACCAAGGAGGAGAAAAACTGCCAAATTAATAGCTATAGATATACGTCGCCTCCTTCAGCTGTCTGCGAGGCCTGTTGAGACTTGCCTGCTACATAAGATAAGAATTTCGTCTCATCCTCCCACTCATACATATACACATACAAACAAACTTTCATCATTACCCTTCACCTCCGTCTCACATTCAATGTCGTGAAGTTGTAACTCCCCACCTCCACCTCCACCTCTCCCCCTTATCTGAAATATCTCAAAAAAACATCTCACTCAAAGCATTTCAGCTCTTTCTTAATCCTCCTTTGGCTGGCATTCACATTTGATAGGATGAGATAAAGTGTGATGTGTCCATCTTTCACAATCTCCCTGAAGGTATTAAATAAATTCAGCAAAATTTTCTTTAGTTGAATAGATTAAACAGGAAGTAGAAGCAAGAATACATCGGCACCGACTGTATTTGTCTGGAAGGGCATTGTAAATTGTTTCTTTTTAAAAATATGTTCGGTTTCATACAGTATTTAGCTCAAACAATAGACATCATGTAATACCAGAACACAAATGCAGTGTTTTCTTCTATTTCTGTTATGGTGTTTATGCATTGATGAATAGAGTTTCATGGCTGTATGTTTTTCGTCTTCTGATACGATGCAGATCCTCATGGACACATTTTATTTTCTTCTATTCCAATTTAAATATTTATATATATATGTACAATGTGTGTGTAGCTTGAAGAGGCTACAACATGTATTTCATTGTGCAACCCTGTGTTGTAAAATGAACCAATGAACCTTGTAATCTTATGAATTATCAGTTATCTTCAGAAGCTTAAAATTCCTCCTCCTGACCTGCACGTTTTTCACACGTGACACTGAAATCCAAACACTTTTAGTACCACAGTGTACTAGTTCAAAGAAGCCAATAGTTTCCTATTCTTTGGTCAATATATGCATATAATTACATACTACATGCAATTGTGGCTCAGAGCCCTGGGTGTTGGCATATTTTCTTTTGGCATATTTTGTATTTGAATTTTAATACTTGCTTTAAAATGAGGTCATTGTGCTACATGTGTGTTCCCTGAGGTGACGTTTGCCAAATTCAGCGCAGCTCTGTGACCGTGGTGCTGAGCAACAGCGGCAGCTCTCATAAACTCCTCCCCAACTCTTCATTTATTCAACAATAGTGAGATGTAGATGACATTTTGTCATTCATGCTTATTTTTTGTGAAGCAACATTACTCAGAAGTGGTGACCCACCTATTCAGCATTTCTCCTGCAGAATTAACAAAGAGTGATTTTCATAGTGACATTAGTAAATTAGCACTTTTGTGAGTACTATGTGGCTCGATGAGCTTCTCTCACCTGCGCTGCACTCCAACGGGACGCACTGGCCGTTTCTGAGCTTGTGTCGTGGGCTGCAGTGGAGGCAGTGATCTGCTGATGAACAGATGATGCAGTCTGCAGAACAGCGTTCACATCGTCTCCTTGAAGAGTGGAAGAACCCCTTTGGACAGACGTCCCGACACTGACTCTGATAGAGGTACCTGGACACCTCAAACTTATCTAGAGGGAGTAAGAAAAGAAAAGGAAATGTTGTAAAGGGACAAGTAATGAACAAAGAGAGATGATGCACAAAACAAGTATGTAGACAGAAAGTCATAACCGAGTAGACAAACAGCCCATCATAGGCTGTCTCTAAGTCATTATATATGAACATTGAATAGTAAAACAGTTACAGCAGACAAAACATTTTTTACTGCAGGTCTGAGCAGTTATTAGAAAGCCACGATATGGATGTTGTGGTCTAAGAACATTTGACACAAACACTCATGACATACATGTAAAATGTAGAACACATATTCACAGTGAGGAAATTAAAAAAAGAAATAAAAACAGGGTAGAAATGTATGGAAGCAAAAAAAAGGTGATAAAAATTGTTTTTTTTATGTAACTGATATTTCAACCACTACTGAATACTTAATGTTGAAATTGAAAAAAACACGAAATTGATAAAACTTTGAAAAGCATGTCTGATATCTGGATTTATGTAGCTTAAATGCCACTCTTTTTTTCTGCAATTTCCAAACCAGATTTTTTTCTTCGAGTTTACAAATTCAGAGTCCAGAGTTTCCATATTGCTCATGTGAACTTGTATTTCTTGGATGATTTATTTTTATTCATTCATTTACGGGTTTTTTTGCCAATAGGCCAGAGGTGATCAATTTCATTCAGACTCAATCCTTAGTAGCCCAGATGTTCAAGGTTCATTTTGAATTTGACCAATTCAATTAAAGCTACCTGATTTTTTGACTTACCTTGAATTTTTTAATATAAAAGTAAACGACTAAATGTGAACAACTTGCTACTTTTTGGAATATTAAACACTGTCTTAATCTGTGAGTCCTAAAAGTTTTTGATATTGCACATCTTGAAATGACCTGAATGATAA